>APFE030904275.1:413981-434846 GCA_000404065.3 Pinus taeda
TAGAAGATATTCCTCCATTGGATGTTTTCTATAGCCCGAGGCATAGAGCAGTTGTAAAGCGATCAAGGAAAAGACGAAGGATTGATCAACCTTCTATCTTTCCAGAGAAAACAGTCACGAGTAATGTAGTATGGAAGGAGAAATTGGACCCCTCCGATGATCTAACAAAGTTGTCACAATATGTTGGAGCCTATTCGGCAGCAAAATCGACAAAGCATTGGAGGTAAGCCTTCTATTGAAGAATAAGGACCAAGAAATCTCCACATTACAGACAGAATTGGCCGAAACAAAGCAGAAGGCAACGCAAGCGGAGGAGCAGTTGTTGGCACAACAGCAAATGAATAATCAATTAACCCAGCAATTGCAAGCGGAAAAGCAAAGGATTGACCAGACTGCGATCCAGAAACAAAAATAATTGACAGAGGCATTGGCACAGTTGAAAGCAGCGAATAAACAAATGGTGAAAGCCAAAGATGAGCAAATCGCTCAAATGTCATCACAACTCGCTCAAGCTGAGCCACTGTGCAAATTAACTACATCTATAAATGAGCAGGTAGAGAAAGTTAGGGATGATTTAAATCAAGCCGATGAGGCCATTACTGCACATCTTGAATGGAAAGATTCTGATCAGGGAAAAGCAGCAAATTTCCCCAGGATACTTCAAACATATAAGGATATACTTGTCACAGAATGGCACACTCAGGTGTTAAAAGCAGAGAGAGCGGCTTCAAGATGTAGATCAACTTCTAGCAATTTAGTTGATTTAGTCAACAACACTCTCTACTTGGCAAATATGATTTCCCAATGTACACCAAGAAAGATGACAACAACAAATACATTGGAGCAATCATGTTATCCCGAGTTAGAAGAAAAGGGAAGATTAATCGCTGGGATTAATAGTTTAAACTTGGAAGCATATTGGCTTTTCCTAATTAAGCCACATACATAAAGAGCCACCCTGAAGTGTTTAACAGATGCAATCGGGTGTATGATCCCCGATATTCAAGATGCTACCTATGCTACCCAGCTCAGTTCGTGCCTCAACAAACCTCCGGAAGTTGAGCCAATGCTTGCAATAAATCAGCTCAGATTCAAAGGAAAGAAGCCGACTTGATGAATCACCCTCCAGCTTTCCAGATCGCTAGCCAAAATAGGATCAAAAGTTATTGATATCAATTTAGTAGCATTTCTGTTTAGTAGATATTTAAATTAGTATTGTATTTATAGACCCTTTCATGTTTTTAGAAATGGTCGTAAAATTTTGTAAGAGACTTAATAGATTGAAGTTTGCACTACTGTGCTTCAGTCGATATTCTTTTATGAAACTTGACCAGTTGTTCTTACTTTAATGAGGAAGCTTCTTTATGCAATTGTGCACTATTGTCATTGATTGAGAATGTTTTTGCGTTAAAGGAAGAACTACATGTAGCGATTGATATCTGGGAGTGTCACGTGGCTCATATGGTATTTTTATCTATGTCTAAATTCATTCCGTTTATATGAATTGTTATGTAATTATTCTTGCTATCGTTGATTATATGCATGCGCTATAACAACAGATCTTATTTATTCCACTATTGGATGTTTAGTGATGTGCCTTTGCTTTTAATCATGTGCATGACAATGATATAGATGTTTAAAGTGTGGTAATTTCGCTTCAATCGCTCTTCTTAACTATTTAGGCACAACAATCTTAAATGAATTAATATCTATGTTGGAAAGATACAGTCATCTATATGCTTGTCTTTTAGACACAGAACATCAAATGCTACACTTTAGAGCTCAATAGATTCCCAGGATAGTTTCATTTATTTATATTTCTGTTAATAGTTTTAACCTTTCGCTCACTTCTAGTGTAATCTATAAATCCCTCACCCATCCCATTTATCTATTTCTGGGAAACTGGTCCCATTACCCCCAGTCGGAGCCACTATCCCAAATGGAAAAGGAGTTGTACTAAGGTCCGGACCGGGTGGTTTCCCCAATGTTGTTGCCATGATTTTCGAGGCTTCAACAGGGGCATAGCCCCTGGATTGGCAGGTAAGTGCATGGGAGAATACCTCTTCGCCATGGCTGCAAAGATAGATGAGACAACTAGTGTGGTAGGGATGACATTGGGAATATGATTTGTAGATGGAGGGGTGGAAGTTGTAGCTTGAGGTTGGGAAGTTTGAGGAGTTGATGATGGACTTGGAGGAGCAGTAGTGATCATAGAAAGGTTTGGTGTTCCTTTAGAGGTAAGCTCAGATTGAATGGAATTCTTTAGATGTCTATCAAGATGTGAAGGTACAACTTCAAGCTGTAAATGTTCAAGAAATATGGGATCATGAACTATGTGGGCTAACTGAGATCCTGAAAAGGTAACAAATAAATGGGTTTCAAACCATTCATCAAAAGGTTTGTCCTCAAGGTAAACTCATTTCACAGGACAAGATCTTGATCTATACAGAGGCCGATAACTAGCAAGACTGTCTTGCCTCTCTTGCCTCCTAAGAATCTTAGGAATCAAATTAGGGTTTTCAAACACAAGTAGTGGATTTGGATCAGGATTAGATCTGGTGTAATGAATCCTTTCTGAAGCTAGGTTTCTAGGCATATTTTTATTTGTTTTTGAATAAATGGTATGACAATACAACTTTAAAAATTTCTTTAAGAAGCTTTTAGATATGGGTGTTGAACTTTCTCAAAGACTTTATTTGACAAGAGGAACTGATCAACTATTTGAAACCAAATGTCTAATCTATAAGTTAGACCAAAGATAGATTGAAGTAGCATTCATTTACTTCTACAATTGCAAATAAAAAGTATTTCAAAGGCTACGTGGCTAGCTTCAGGATCCGTCTGTAGCTTAGAAAGCAGACAATAGTAACAAAAAAATTATTCAGATCCCCAGCGGAGTCACCACTATGTTATCACTTAGGTTTTCCCAAAAGTTGTAAGAAAGGGAAAGGAGGCCGAGGTAACCACAAACCAATCTTTTAGACATAGATTCTAGCCAATCTGCATCTAGAGAGGGCTCTCTTTTTAAGTTTTAGCTTTGTTTTTAAAAGATATTAGGCTAGTTGTGAAGTTCAAGAGTTTGTTTGAGCTTGGATGGTGAGATTCAATAGCAAAGGGGTAAGACTGAGTAGTTTAGGCCATTAGGCTAATGGAGTCAAGTAAGATGGCTTTACTGGATTTGGGTTTCTTAACAAAATATGGTTTCACAGAGTAAGGTGGTCAAACAGGGGACAAATGAAGACTTGGAATAGATGGAATGGGTTTCAAAAATGGTTGAAGGGAAATTAAGAATCCTTTAGCGTATTTTAAGAGAGAACTTGGAAGATTAATGATAAAGAGCAGTTAAGTATTCTTTAACACATAATCAAAGTGACAGAACTAGGAAACAGGAGAAATTAAGATTTCATTGTCTATTCTAATTCAGAGGAAAACATAGAAAATGATAAATTTTGAAGACAGAGTGCAATAAAGTAAATTCTAAATTACTCTTTTTTGTTTATCATTTAGATGTGAAACAGAGATGATATAATAAAAAAAGAAAACTTTAGAACATGAGTTATAGAGTACTTATTGATCCAATGTTTGCTTCAAGAAATCTGTGAAAAGTCCCTTGCATTAATTCTTTTTCCAACAAGCCATGCGAAAATTTGATCCAATCAACACTTTATTCCAAAAAACTAGTGTTACAACAATGTATATGAATCCACACTCAATACTCCAATTGAGGGAGTATTTATACAAAATATTTTATAAAAAAATATCTCATAACAGAGTGAGATATATTCTAGTGATGACAAATCATTTCGACAAGAAAATAGGGACAGCTAGTCTCGAGGATAGGAGGAACGCAAACAGATGATGTGTTGTTCCTATTATTACTGAGTGTGTTGGAAGCAGGCCCTAGAATTTGGCTTGTTGTTGTCCTTTGTGGTAACTTTGTGCTGGATCCCCGTTTCAACTGATACTCTTTATCTGCATCTGATACACTTCGACCTGTTTGACCTTTATTCATCTCTACTTATTTTATCATGGTAAAAACTCAAAATTTACACTTTACTAGGAGTAAATTTACAAAATTTCCAACATATTTTCCCACCATTCTTTCTCTGGAATTATGTGTTTTTGAAGTTTCCTCAGGGTCTCATCAGTTTCTGTATATTTGAAAAATTTAGGCTGGAGTTGAAACATATGTTTTACCTCATGCTCAATATAAAGTAATCTCTCTAATTTGTCATAGAGAACTTGGCCTGTGGGGAGTGCTTTTGCTCCTGAAGCACTTATTGATGAGCTAGTTTGATCTACAACATATTGATTCAATTTATGTACATAATCTATGTGTTTCATTAGTCGATCATCACTTGCTAAAGGATTTGGTAGCCCTTTATTCTACAAAAATGTGAACTTCTCCATGAAAGATTTTATCTCTACCTGCATATCCTGGAATCTTCTTTCCAAATTCTGCATCAAAGTTCTCTTGGTTAGAACTCTTTTGATTTCCAAAATGGTGGTTGTCCTGTCTGTGATTTCAAGTGCTTCCAGTTGTTCCCTAGTTTTGGTATTCAAAAAATGTATAATTTAGTTGGCTTGTTCAGGCATTTGTCTTAATAGAACTCTTGTCTTTTGAATTTCCACTTGGGCTGCTTTCACTAAATCAATCTACTCATATATAACTTGGATGGATGGCCAAACATTATTTAGGGATTGATTGATGTTGGCCCAAAGAATTCCTTTGATTTCTGCGAGAGGCTTATCAAAGGTGAGATCCTTTTCTAATGTTCTCACTTTGTTCTCTAATGTTTTAACCTCCCTTACTTTCTCTGCCACACTTATTGTGGATTTGTCATAATTCTTTTCTACTTTTGCCAATTGTTCTTTTACTTGTTTCAATTCTGACACTTGGAGTCTCAATTCTTCCATGGCCTTTATCAATTCTTTTATGTTCATATTTGTACTACTGGTTGGTGTTGTTCTTGCTTTTGATGTACCTGTGATGACCTCTGTTGTGGCTACTGGGACATTTGGAGTTGATACTATTCCAAGTGTGGAGGGGACTGCAGTTGACATTATGGGGATTACTTTAGGAGGTTGGGAGGTCGACTCTCCCTGCTTTTCCTTCAGTGATTTTTCCAATTCCTACTCTGTATCTTTTAATATTTCATTAAGTTTTATGGGTAAGTCCATCATACCTTCTTCTAATTGCTATTGAATAACTTTTGCAGTTTTTGGATGCCTTGAAGGAGGTAATTTTAGTTGTTTCCTCGAGTCAAAAATATCCTCTTCTTTCTTCTTAATTAGTGTCTTTATGCCTTTAGCACCTTTGGGATCATTTCCCAGTTCAATGATGATCTCTTCCAATGATTTGATTTTGTTATCCTTGGCCAGAGAAGAGGCTTTTTCCAAATGTAGTTGAGATGCTGTGTTGTCCAAGGAGTTTTGTAACTGGTGGGCCAACATTGCTTTTTCAGCCAGTGTGGAATAGACTATTTCTCCAGTTTGCTTGTGAAGTTCAATTTGGTCCAAAGGATGAATATCTTTTGCTAGGACCTCCAAGTTTGTCCTAATGTAATCTATTGCCAACTGGGGTTGCTGCACCTTTGGCTTAAAATAACTCATTAACATTTTACCTTCTTTAATGTCATAGGTAGACATTAATCTCTGTTGGTTTGAGGGGGCCATTTTCAGGTATTGACTATAGATTTGAATTTTCACTGGATCATTCTTGGCCTTTATCTCTGTAAAAGTCTTCTTAACGTCTGTGGCCTGTTTACTTTGTGGCCTAGTGGATGATACCTCTACACTGTGTTGTCTTTCTAGCTCCTGCCTGTGTGAGCTAATTGAGGTTTCTATCACTGGAGAAGTCTGTTGTCTGACTACCCTTTCACCTCTTAGACTATCAGTAGTCTCTTCAATGATTTCCTCTTCTGAAAGAGAATTCAATCTTTGTCTTTTTGCTCCAGGTTGTTCTGCTGGTCAACTGATAGGTGTAGTGTTTTCTCTGTCTCTCTTCCTGTATCTTTCCTCATTTAGAGGAGTCTGCAATGCTAGAATTTCTGTTGCTTTAGTTTTATCTAGAGGAATTTGCACTTGAATCTGCTCCTTCCCTGGCCGATCTATCATTGTAGGCCACTCTGTGGCCTCTACTTCCTTGGCCTTGGAAGTCCCTATAACTGGTATGCTAGTTTCCTGTGTAGGTTGCTAAGAAGTTCCAGCTAAAGATGTACCAACTCCTGACTGTTGAGACAGCTTGAAAGATACTTATCTAAAAGAGTCCATGTCAAGAGTTTTTTCAAGATCTTTCATAGATTTTTCCATCTTTTCTTGCTCACTAATTTCTTCTATTAAGGTTCCTTCTACCCATTCATCCTAATTAGCAAACTATTTAATTTTTGGAATCCTATGATGTACATAAATTGATAGCCTGCTTTTTACCATTTTGTCACTTATGAAACTATTTGGGTCATAAAGCACCCACCAAAAACTCTTCTTCAATCTAAGGTGGTCTTCTAAAATGTTTTCAACTTCTTGCCATGCATCCCTAGAATTGATGACATAGGGGCCTAGTTGGTTCTTGATCCTTAACTGAGCTTTCTTTTTTGCATTACAAAAATGATCTAAATCTACCTTTATGATATGTCTGAAATACTATAGTGCAAATAATCTCATGGGCACATATTTAGGTAATTTGAAAGGGAAAAGTTCACACCCATAGATTCTGATTTCAGTGTGATTTTGGTATAGGTACCAGTCACCTATTCTGTACTTCTTGGAGAGTTGGAGAATCTTCCTCATGTCACCAATGATTCTAGGAGGGGGAACTCCTATCAACAGAGTGGATGTTGGGTATACAAACAAGTCAATGAATTCATTATAGGTATAAGGGAAATCATAGGTATTATGGAATACTGAGATCTAGACGATCACAGACGTTCATTTTCCCTTTGAGTCCAATTTCCTAATGGGGAAATGGAAACTGTCTGGCTGATGATATAACAAAAGATGGTATGTAAAAGAGGTGTATTTGAAGACTCCTTCCCTATCCAAATTTATGAACTGATCATGGATTCTGTTGGCAATATAAGTGGCATAGTCATATCCGATAGTAGGGGGTTGTCTTGGATTAAAAATTGATAGCAATACTAGGGTAATGTTATCAACATATTCACTAGTATTAAATCCCATGATCAAGGAGATCATATCAAGAATAAGTCTGCCAATTTCAGTGAAAAAGGTCTATAGATAAGGAGGTGGACCTGTGGGTTGATAATTTGGTAACATAAACATCTGAGCAATACGGGTTATCTCTAATTTGGGCAACTGAGAAGCTTTTTCAAGTAGATGCCCCATAGAATGATGAGCAAGGGGCTTAGTGGAGTGGAACTATATCATTTCATTAATAGACTTAACTGTTATGGGAAAAAGAACAGTTTGGGACGGGGACATGGCTGCTCTCTGGACAGGGTCATAGTTGGCATAGCACTGATGAATGATTTCTAGGAAAGCACAAACTAAGGGGAGGAAATACATGGGAAGGTTTGATTCCCAAAGTCCAAAAATATCAGAGTTGTTTAGATAGCTATCCCTGACTTGGCAGAAGGCCTGATGATGGTTATTGTCCCCAGATAAGTCTTTAATTTGAAAATATTTGTCGGCTAGGGGTAAATAATCTAAGTGCTTATGAGGTGCATTCATGGGGGTGACATTAAGGGCTACGAGAGCTTCCATATTTGGCTCTTGAGTATTCAAATTGGAATATAGGTTTTCTGTGGAGAAAATGGACTAAACAACAGTTTCGGTGTCTATTTATGGCAACTATGGATTGTTTTTAACTTGAATTTGGCTTTCACACGTAGAACTTTCAGTAAAAACCGAAATTATAGGTTCTCTGAGTGAATTGGGTAAATACCTGGATTGAGGAGGCAAACTGTGAAATTGCAGGTTGAATGGTGAATTGCAGAGCATGACGCTGGAGTTTCTTGGTCGGGTGGTGCACTGAATGCTCGTACAGTTGATTGGACATATTTTGCATGGAACATAATTTGTAGGGAATAATGGTGAAAATGACATTTTCTTGTTGATTTAACAAAATTGAGTTTGGCGGGTGATTTTGGCATTAATTGGGCAAATGACATCATCGTGATGGGACATCTTGTCATTAGCAGAGGGTGGTAAGCGCTTTTCCCTGTACCGCTTTTAGGGTTAAGTGGTATCAGGCGAAGGGCGAGAGAGCATTCAAAATGGCTAACGCATGGCTTTGGTACAGGTGGAAAACTGCCTTGTGATCACGAGTTAAAGTGTGGTCACAAGGGGGCCATGATATGAATACCGATCATTAGATGGTGAAGTGGGGATCGAATAACGAACGGGCATTGGCGATGGCTGGGAGTTATGAATGCGGGCCCAATATATTAAATAGTGTTTTAATCATATCAGACGTGATTCTATTGGTCAGGGTTATGGCTATTAACTAACCCGGATGGTTAATTAATCCCATTATAGTGTGGCGGGGAAGGTTATTAACAAACTTAAAATAAGTTTATTAATCCCTATTTTACATTATGACTATGGTTATAACTAACTGGGGGGCGTGGTATATAGCAATGCGAGGGTTTTATTTAATTACACAATACGGGAAAGGGTAAAGCTTATATGGGAATTACATAAGAAATGTTGAAAGTTAATATGAATAAATATAATGAACAAGTGATAAGTTAAAACATTAAAAATTTACATTTAAACTTAGGCTAAGGATGAAAAAGGGGTTATATGAGAAATATTTGCATCTTTCCTAAGTAAATAGGGTTTTACTTAGGCGAACTTTATGAAATGAAATGAATGATTTATGGATGATGTATGAGTACTTAGGCTTTTAAATCATTGGGCCGAGGGTCCGGTCCCTCCAGAAGTCAGAGAAATGCTCTGAGCCCCCTTGACTTTCAAAGTAATATAGGGAGAATTAGTGACATTTTTAGGGGAAAATGTGAATGGAAGTTAGCTATTTAGCCTTTCCTTTCTTGAACTGCATCAAGTGTAATGTATGCCTTACACTAGTGATAAAAGTAAATATTACACATTTTAAAAGCATTTTTCATCACAAGTATCATTCTGCAACACCATATACCTACCCTACCTACTTTAACTAGCATTTTTTCCTTCTTTATTTAGGTGCAATTAGACTGGAAAACCCTTATCAATCTTCCTTTTCTTTTACATGGAAAGCCTACCTAAGCCTGCCCTTATTACATCCAAGGGCTCAGATTACACTGTTGAGCTCCTTTTTATTTACTCTACCTATCTACTTATTTGCCAAGATTACACTATTTGGTCAGATATTTATTCTCTATCTCTAAAACATGAAATTGAAAGATGAATGAGCCAAGTTTAAACAGTTTGACCCTTCATAAATTGTGTCTAAAGTTTAACAAACTACACACAATTGTTTATTACAAAAAATGAAAAGGTAGTGGCATTTAGACTTTCACACTTTCCTAGTCTATTTTTGTTTGGGGTTCATTTCTTTCACTCTTTTTTTTTACCATTTTATTCTTTTCACCCTTTGATTTTTTTTTTATGGTATACCCTCTTTACATTTTTTAAATTTTTTGATTTTTTACAATATGGAAAACCTTTGCAACAAGGAAAGGAATGAACATATTACAAAGCTAATCAAGTCAATCATGAAATATGACACCTATTGGTATAGGAGCATAACACTTTCCGCATTTCCAGTGCACCACCTTTACAAGTTTTCCTGGAGATTTAGATCTCCCTCTAGATTTAGATCTCCCACTCGACGACTTATTCTGTTTTCTATTCTGGGACCGTCCTTGTACATAAAAGGGATCACCATTCTGGCTCTGCATATTTTTCCGTCTCTTCTCCTCTATTAGCAAGGATGAGACTATTTTATCAAACTGCAAGGCAATTACATTGCTGCCTATTTCAATAACCATATTATCCCACGAACTGGTAGAGAACACAACAAATTGATGCACTTATCTTCATCTGAAATTTTAATATCAACATATGTTAATTGACTTACCACAATATTAAATGCATTCAAATGTTCTGTCATCGAGTCTACATCTTTCATCCTCAGGTTATACAGCTTTTTCCACAGGAACAATTTATTCACCAGAGACTTAGATTGGTAAAAAGTCCCTAACTTGTCCGGCAAAGTCTTCTCCATAGCTTCCCCTGATACATTCAACAATACTAAATCTAAGACACAATCGTATTGTGCTCTTTGCCTTTTGATCCAGCTTCTTCCATTCTTCATCGGACAGTCCCATTGGTTTAGTACCTAGATCTACCGTGATCCACTGATCTTTATGCACCAACTGATCCTCCATCTTGAGTTTCCACAACTCAAAGCTTTGACCATTAAATTTATTGATCTCTATCTTTCCATTGCTTGCCATCTTCTTTCACAACCAGAATCAATCTCATAGATTTCCCACTGAACAGGGTCTACCATAGGCTCGAGCGAAATCCCTCAGCAACAAAGGCGTCCCCTTGAAGCCAAAATAGCTTTCAAACCAAACATAGGTTTTAACCCCATACAAAAATTACCTGCATATGAATTCTAAAACACATAAAATAAGCAATGCGAGAGCATAACACATAAAACACATATACACAGATATTTTCCCTAGATCCCAAAACCAGGATTACCAACTTGATTTTCATTATGTTCCTTTCAATGTTACAATAAATATTTATACATGTCGAAGCATCCAATACCATGGGCCAAAAAACGATCGTGTCCAAAACCATGGACCAAAAACTATCGCATCCAAAATCATGTGTGAAAATCATGCACAAAACCATAGGTGGGTTCGCCCAACCTAACATAGGTTCCAAAACCAAAATTTTCTAGGGCACTGCCTTGGACCCCATAGAGTGGGGTTATCTGCACCCCTCAAACCCCCTGTGACTCCTTCTACTACGCAATCAGTGCAACGAAGGGAGGACTCCGCCCCCCTTCTAACCCCTCGGTTAACTATGTAGGCTAGTCATGGAGAGAATATAACACAACCAACAGTCAGTGGCCCAATCAATTCCTAAGAGTGCAGGATAGGGATTGTTGTCATCAACAATCTATATTACTTCAAAGTCTACTAGCGCGCTCGCTCCCTCAATATCCACAGTGATTCCCTACAATCGTCCCATGAGTATTATCTTATGTTGGTTCACCATTCGCAGTTGAATAGGAGACCACTACAACGTAGGCCTCCCCTTCTGCTCCTATGTCTGCTTCAGTAGAACATTCATGTCTGATCCGAAATCCATAATTACATGGTCCATCTCATACTCTCCAATCTATGTGGTTAGCCTCATTTCTCTTCCCATCCTTGTCTTATGCTTTCCAATCTTTCAGACTACATGCGGTTCTCTTGGCACGGTCCCAGCACATGTGCTAATAAGTTCCTGTAATCCTTTTACAGCCTTACTATCATGCAGTAACTTCATGCATGTTTCTAGGAATGTCGTAAGCATAGATGGGTTCATTTCTGGCTCTGGTTTATCTTTTCTTCTTGAAGTGGAGGCATCAACGAAGCTCTTCTTAGCTTCCATAAATGTTTCTCAATCGCGCTCCAAATCAAACTCCACTTCTTTAGCCGGAGCTTTGCAAACCCAAGTACTATCTTTGGGATGTTTTCCTTTTTAATCTCCTGTCGCGATTCCACTTTGGAACACAATGTTCACATTCGGATCTTCCTCACGTGGCTCAGACCTCATCATCTGTAGGTTTTGAGTTGGGGGAGGTGGTAGTGCTCCCTTGTCACGTATCCTAGCTATCAGCGTAGGATAATCTTCTGTCTCATGATCAAACAAGGTACAATAAGGGCATGATGGATGTGTTGGGTTTGTACAATTGTGGGCATAATGTCCTGGCCCTTTGCAATTGTAGCATATCAGGTCTTCGTGACCTCTTCTAGGTCCTCCTCTACCTCAGCCTCGTCCGCGCCCCTAAAATCTTGTTCAAGCCACTCCTACGTTTTGGTCTAGGGGCTACATTTTGGCCTGAATTCTATAGGTGGGAGTTCTATCCATCAACAACTCATAGCTTCTACAAGTGCACTCATCATGTCCGACTGACCTACAAAAGTTACAGAACAATTGCTGTGAATTCTATGTGTACTTCTATAACAAATGGCAGTTGTTTATAGCATTCTTTCCACCTATTTGACAAATCGCACACTATAAAGAAGGCATCGTGTGTTATAGACATATTTGGGTACTACAACCCCAATCACATATGTCCATAAACCAAGGGCTTCTAAGTCCCTAAAAGTGTTGTTTCATATCCTAAAGGGACAAAGTCAGCTGATTACATCATCTCCCAGAAGTTCTCCATGAAAAACTACTCAGAACTGGTCAAAACTAGACCATACAGAGTGCCCAGTGCTAAGGGTGCGATGCATCTCACCTGCTCAGTGCAAAAAGTGTGATGCATACTGGAAACCCCTTCTATAGGGTGTGATGGGCAAGAGTAGACAAATGGCAGAGATAGTTTGCAAGGTGGATGATCATGGAATCTTCTAGAAACTTCTCCTGTGACACTTGCCTCTCTGAATTGGCCCAAGGATGAGTAAGAGAACATCAATCTCCAAGTGGAATCAAGAACTATCAAAGAGAAGACACTAATCAAAATCCTAGAAGCTGACTCACTCCCCTGCAATCATCTATATATGGATCCCTCATCCCAGAGATCCAAAGGCTAGAATCTTGTATCTTGTAAGCAAGTGTTGTTGGTTTCCTGGTGGAAGATCATAGTGTTGGGTGATCTAAGATTTTCATGAGGTGAAGAAGGGCTTTCATGCTGGGAGGATGACACTGGGTCAGATCAATGGGTTGTAATCCTCTCTTTTAATCTTTATATCCATAAAGCTATTCAAGTTTTCCTCCACATTCTTGTATGTTTGATGATATATGCATTTGTGTGGTCAATATATATCTAGTCCTATATTGTTTATGATTGTAGATATCTGCACTTTGAAGGTATTATGCTGCTTTAACTTTACAGGTACTCTTTGAAGCGGAGTGGTCAAGGAAGGAGTGGAAAAAACCTATCAGAGAGGAGGAGGAACAAGCAAGGAACCAAGCGAAAGATTGAGGTTGGTATTATTTGCTCCTCTCCTATCTACTTCTCGTAAAGGAAAATGAAAGTAACTTTAATATATTTGTTTCTAAGATAGCTAACCATCTTAGTGGGACTAGCAGCTCTACATAGACACTAGATTTCCTAATAACATCACACTAAGTCCTACTTGCACTTCTAGCCTTAAAGGCATTGATCCTCCTCCCACAAGGTAATTTGCGAACACTGGGAAGTGGTCCTTGTCATGACATTGACCTTTGCATTTTATGCACCACACTTCTTTGCGCACTTTTGGTTGAGTTGTCCTGTCCTATTTCAGACTCTACATTTCTAGGAATAGGTTTTTCAACTGTGCGTGGATTTGTTGAATGTCTAAGTTAGGATCCTACATTTAGGTCTCATGAAGCCTCATTGCAATCTCTAATGCCTCTACCTAAGTTGTTAACTTCTACTATGACAATGCACTCCTCAAGTGTGGCGTTAGCGACACTACAAACCATTCACGGTGTTGTCTGTCCATCAAATTCATATTAGCTCTGCGAATTGTACACTTCATTCTTTGATCCAGCTCCCAAGGAGTTTCACCTTGTAGCATTGTGATCTCTTTGAATCCAATTATCGACTGTGCTTCTAACTTTGGCCTGCTAAATTCTTTGTTTAGCGTTGCTTAGATATTCGCAATCCCCACATTCGTATTATCATTTGAGTGCTTAATGTACCAAGCGAATGTGAAATCCTGCAAAGTGCTAACCAATGTCACCTTCTTTATATTGTCATTTGTAACCCCCTACACTTCCCATACAGCGCTTATGATGAACCAAAATTGGTTTGGATCCTCATTTCTCAATCCCTTGAACACAGGAAACATTATCGTGCTTGCCATATTGAATCGCGATGGTGGTGGAGGTGGTACGGGTGAAGATGGAGGTGATGGCGGTGAAGCTAGTGGCAGTGTGGTTGGGGGTGGTATGTGTGGAATTCTTTGCCTTATCAAATGGATCGCACTTTGTGAGCTCTTCCTCATCCCCTTACGGAGGTGAAATCAAAGGGCTATTCTCTGGTCCCTTACTTCCTTCATTCCTGTAACCTTTCCACTTCACGTAGCTCCAAACATCAAGGTAATTGCATAACCCTCTTTTCACACAATAACATTTTAATCCAAGTATTCAAATACTTTATGTACTTAACTCGCGGTCCATTGAGAAAGTGTCACTCTGATTCGCTATAGCTGAATGAAGTATCTACTACAAACTCAGTAATGAAGCCTCCTATAATCTAATCGAGCCAGTGATCAACAACACGTGTGATATTATCCTCCAATGCTTCTGAACTACGCACCAATTCTGGGGTCCACACAATAGGACCGTTGAGCTTCCACCTTCCTTGGCTATTGGCTAGCTTTGTTATCCACTCGTATAACTCGGTAGGGAAAGATGCGAAGAAGATCTCATAGATTTTTGTGTACAGGTAGCAATCTAACCACTCTTCTTTTGTTAGTTGCTGATTCCTGTTCTCCTATGTTGCAAACTCATGAATCCTCTTGTCCAACAGACCTTCAATTTCCTTCTTAGTTGGATTCCAGTGATACAACATTAGACATCTCTATCCAGATTCTATTCTCGAGGGGGCCTAACCCAGGTTCAAAGTTAATTAGCCAAACAAATTCGTACACTACTGGCCCTTTCGGCATCATCTCGCAAAGCGCGGACTGAAGTCTCGCCTGAAGCTGTATGAGGGGATGCTGGAACCAAGTTTTCACATCCTTGAGATGTCTAAGGGGTCGATTTAGTCCAACTGTGCCTACCTTCACGTAGGTTTCTTTGTGCACTGTCCTAACCTGCGAGACCTTTGCAAACTATTAGGATCTGTCCTTCGCGTAGCCCTAACCAGGGGATGAGGTGATTTCTCACAATTATGGCAACAATCTATGCTATTTCCCCAATACACCACGTATCTTACTTATCCTCTTATATATGTTAGTCAACTTCGCGTAACCAGATACTTTAACTTACATTCACTTAATCAACACAATCATATAAGTTTACGCATCATATAACAACAAAAATATAACTTATACCCAATACGTTCAATGCAAAAAATAGTAAATAAATACATAGGACTGGTATAAAACTTCCCTTTATTAATGCTTCAACAATTAGAGACTTGACTTGCCTTGCGCACTCAATTGCAGGCATCTGCGCACTCGGCTGTGGACTTCTAGGCCTCTACGCAGTCAGCTGTAGAGCCTTCTCCTACTCTATGACCCAAAGAATCGACTCTACACCTAGATGTTATCCTTCTATTCCCTCATCATTCCTTGACTTCTCTTTTATTCACTTATTTACAGCTTGGAGCCTCGCTCTATTTATACAATTGGACCATGGGTAGATATCTAAAGCCGACATCACATTACAAAATTGGGGTTGGAAAACCCTATGACTCATTTACAACTTCACACTCTGCACCCACAAAATGTGGAGTCTTTACATCAGATTTACAAGTTTTAGCCAAAATTTGGGCTTTAATCCCCAAAACTTCCCTTGGGGGATCCTGCGCCCAACAACTTCCACCCTACAAGCTTCCCAAGTACATCCCCATCAGAATCTTTGCATTTGAATATATTAGACAAAGGTTAAATGCAGATGAAGTACACTTTGTGGCTGTAAAGAAGAAATCACAATTCTAGCTAAAAGCTTAGGTCAGTCCATTCATCTGCAACACTAGAGCAGTAGGAGAAGAAGCAGGTAGGTTATTAAATGAAATGACGTTTGGTCTTAGTTTCACTTGGTCTTATGACCCAATGGGAGTGATTTCTAAACTCAGGGTTGAAAAAAAGTTTAATGCATATCACCACACAGCTAGACCTGAAATAGAGCAGTACAAAAATCAGTTGGAATGGAAAGAGAGCACCCTTCAAGAAACTGAAGAGCAGGCAGATTCTACTTCAAATGTACAAACTCCACTTGCACAGGAAAAGATAGCTAAGCGAGGAAGGGAAGAACAGTCATCCCCTATAACTGAAGAATCAAGTCAGGGCCTTAGGATTGTGCATAGAAGGAAGAGACCTAGGATCTCTATTATTGTTGGTGCAACAAATGAGTCTCAGAAAAAAACATTAGATGGACTTGGAGAGACTTTTCTGTATACACAGTCTGGTGGATAGTCTACCTAGTCCCCAAATCATTCCACTACTTCTCAGGAACAATAGATGATTCAAACTAGTGGAAGCATTCAGAAGGAAAAGGAGGAGGACACCTTTCATGTTTTTAGTGAGATTAAAAAGAAGAATGAAGAATTTAAATTGAACACATATACCCAATTTTGGAAACATTCCTCCAGCTCTCAATCTAGACTTCTTTCAATCTTTGACTCTAAGAAGGGAAAGATTCATATGGCTTTCCTGCAAGCTCAAATTCCACAGCCCAGGACTATTCACATTATCAGAAGCAATCCTCATTTGAGTTTAATGTAAAATATGCACATCTAATTGAACAAATTGATATGCACAAACAAACTGGCCGGATGTTTTCTTCCACTTTAACTCATACTGCCATGAGTTTGTCAAAGTTGCAGGTTACCTTGGCTAATACACAGTCACAACTCACGTTGAAAAAAGTTTCCTCACTGGAAAAGGACACCAAGATGAAATCCTTGGAAGATATGGTGCTGAAGATGGGATATGATCCCTCAAATATAAATGTTGTAGAAGAACTTATCAAGAAGAAAAATCTTGAGCTTTCAGCACTAAGGAAGCAGCTCAAACTTCCAGCTTTTGAGGACCCAATGACCAAGGAGATTGAAGAAATAGAGACTCAGAAATTGAACATGATGAAGCTCATCATGCAACAAAATTTGCAAATAAGGCAGATAGAGGAGGAAATGGAAAAATTAGTCAAAGAGAAAGAGGAAGCTATGAAAAGGACTCAAATTCCAATGGATGTAGTTCCTCTTTCAACAATCTCTATAACGAGAATTTCTACCTCAAGCACATCACCAACTACAGGTACAACAGAAGGAGCTGAACAACTTGTAGAAGTTGTTCAGAATCTATCTATTCAGATAGTTGAAATTAAGAAGTTGTAGGATGAACTAAAGGAATTAAAACAGATGAAGGTAGTTGCAGACAGTTCACATGTAGCTGAGTTGCAGAGGACAAAAAGTCAAATTGAAGTTTTGCAGAAGGAAATCAAAGAGTCTTACCTCAAAAACAAACTAGGTTTGGCAAAGGAGATTATATGGGAAGAAATTACTGAATCAGTCAAGGATATTTGGCCCTATATCAAGATAATATTTGATCAAAAAGACTTGTTGGAGAGAGCTCAGGAAGCTTTTGAAACTATTTCTAAAGAGCTTGAGGACATGCCAAAAATTACTTCTGAAATAATCAAGTTTCTATATTCTAAAGACATGAGTCTGTAATACCTTTTCTTCTTGATTTAGTATCCATTTTGGATCAAGTTGTATCAAAGCATTTGGTTTTGTTAAGGTTAGACAATCTTGTACTGGATTTTGAATGCTAACTAGATTAAAGCCCAGACTAGGAGAAGGATAACTTGTTGAGGCTAATCCAGAGATTGGAAGAGTCTATTCTTAGAGGAGAATGGTAGAAGAGGCTCCATTGGGATCAAAATCTCAATTTATAGAAATTTTTAAGGCACTCCAAGCCATGGTGGAAGAGATGTATTTGCAATTTAAGAAGGGTTGAGGTGAAAGCACTTCAACACCTAAACTAGACAAAGGAGCAGAGGAACCTTTTCTAGTTTCCCATCCAGAAGGCAAAGGAAAAGGAGGAATGACTCCTCCACCATCTCCTCCATCATCACCCTCATCATCACCATCTTCTAGCCCTTTTTAGAAGAATAAGAAAACCTCCTTAATCAAATTAAATGTGAAGTTTGATTTGCCAAATTATGATGGAGAACTCAATGCAGAAAATCTAGATAATAGGATAAGACAAATTGATGTATATTTTAGGTTACAGAATGTTGATTCAGAAAGGCAGAAGATTCAGCTGGCTAGCCTTTGACTTGGAGGAACTGCACTAGTATGGTGGGAAGGCAAGACACAAGCTGATCTGCAAAAACATGGTAAAATCATTTCTACCTGGAATGGATTTGTTTCTGCTATCAAAAAGAAATTATATCCTTTAGCTTACATGCAGTAAGCAATGATGAGTTGGCATACTCTTTGTCAGTTGAAGGGTCAAAGTGTACAAAGCTATAATCAGGAATTCAAAAATAGAGCTTTAACTCTAGGTATATCATTAGACTCACTTGAGACTTTATTGAAGTATATAGGTGGTCTTCATAGCTATTTAAAGCATACTATTCTCATGTTTAATCCCACTAGCTTAGATGATGTATTAGTTCAAGCCACACATCTAGAAGCTAGAGGTAAGAAAGTAAACCCAGAGGTTGGGGGATCATCTAAATATTCTGTAAGCATGAGCAAGGAAAAGAAGAACCTAAAATGGAAGGAGAGGAAAGAAAACACTGTAAAGAAGGATAAACCTTCATGCACTCATTGCAAGAAAGAAGGGCACGATGAGGCACACTGCTGGTTTTTGCATCTAGAACTAAAACCTAAGAAGTTCGGTGGTAAGAAGAAAAAGAATGTTTCTGCTATTCAATAGGACTTGGGATGAGATTTGGGTGATGAAACAACAGTTACAGCCACAAGTATTAAAGGTAAAGATTCTGAAGCATCCACAAGTAATTCTACACAATCTGCTGATAATGAAATAATGTGAGGGAAAGAAATGAGCTTTTTCATATTAGAGTAATTTCCAAGCATAATAAGATTGATACTTTATTTGATAGTGGATCACAAGTAAATTTGATTTCTAAAACAATTGTAAAGAAGTTGGGATTACAAATAAAATCTCATGAGAAGCCATATCCATTAGGTTGGGTGTGTGATAACACAAAGATACGAGTAACGAGACAATGTAAACTTAGGTTTTCTATTGGATCAACATTTGTAGATGAGGTTGAGTTAGATATAGTTCCATCGGATATATGTGGTATTATTTTGGGAAGTCCATACTTGTATGATAGAAAAGCTATTTTATATAGAGATGAGAATAAGTATCAACTCATTAAAGATGGAATAGAATATATTGTAAGAGCTCATAAACTCAAAGGTAATTATTCTCTCATAAACTCAGGATAGATGAAAAGAATTGTGAATTCAAGTAAGAAGTTTTTACTAATGGTTGTAAAGGAAAAGGATCCTGAAAAATCTGATGCATTTGAAGGCTATGATTCTAAATAGAAAGCTGAATTAGTTAAAGTTGTTTTAGAGTATGATGTTCTATTTCAAGAACCAGAAGCTCTGCCACCCAACTAGGAAATAGTACATGATATTTATTTTCAGCAACATGCTCTATTACCTAACATTGGAATGTATAGGTTGTTAGCTTTAGAGAATGCAGAGATAAAGTAGGAACAGGAGTTTCTCGATAAAGGATTTATACGACCAAGCACATCACCATGTGGATCTCCAATCATGCTAGTGAGAAAGAAAGATAGTTCATGGAGAATGTACATTGATTATAAAGCACTAAATAAAATAACGATCAAGAATCATTATCCTCTTCCTCATATTGATGATTTATTAGATCAATTAAAAGAAGTAGTTTACTTTTCTAAGTTAGACTTGCGAAGTGGTTATCATTAGGTCAGAGTTGCAGAACAAGATGCATGGAAGACTGCTTTCAAGACAAAGCAAGGACTGTATGAATGGTTTGTTATGCCTTTTGGCTTAACTAATTCTCTTGCTACATTTATGAGAGCCATGAATGATGTACTCATACCATTTATTAATGATTTTGTAATTTTTTATTTAGATGACATTCTTGTTTTTAGTAAGACGTGGGAAGACCATGTAAAGCATGTAAAGTAGACTTTAGATGTTTTAAAAAGAGAAAATATCTATGTAAAACTGTCAGAATGTGAAATTGGTAGAACATCTTTAAATTATTTGGGTTATATTGTAAGGGGTGGTGAATTGAAGATAGATCCCTCTAAGGTTGAAGTCATTGTGAACTGGCCTAAACCTAAATCTGCTACAAAGTTTAGGAGTTTCCTAGGGGTAACTCAATACTGGAGAAAGTTCATTGCTAACTTCTCATTGATTGGAGCTCCATTACATGCTTTAACAGGATTAAAACAGGTGTTTAAGTGGGGAGGAAAAAAGTAGAAATCCTTTGACACCTTAAAAGAGAAAATCAGTACAGCACTAGTACTAGCACTACCAGATCTTCAACATCCATTTGAGATTGAGACAGATGCCAGTGACTATGCCATGGGAGTAGTGTTGATGCAACACGGAAAACCCATATGCTATCATTATGAGACATTTACTTTTACAGTAGTTAATTATCCTACATATGATAAAGAATTGTATGCATTAGTACAAAGTGTGAAAAAGTGGAAACATTACATAATGGTTAAAGAAAAAATCATACATACAGATCATCAACCACTTCAATATTTGCACTCACAAACTAAATTGCAGAAATCAAGACATTATAGGTGGATGGGTTTTCTACAACAATTTCATCTTGTCATCATATATAAGAAGGGAATACACAATAAGGCTGTAGACATGTTATCAAGACCAATCACAAATGCATTTACTATATTTAAGCATAACTCAGTAATGCATGAAAGTTACATCGAACAATATGCTCAAGATGTAGATTTTAAAGATGTATATGCAACTTTAAGTCATGGCAAGCAAGTAGAAGAATTGGATTATTA
>APFE030904275.1:434866-447032 GCA_000404065.3 Pinus taeda
GATTATTATGTAAAGGACCAACTCTTATATCATTTGGGAAAGTTATGCATTCCACAAACTGAAAGAGTTAACATAATTTGAGAAGCACATACTTCCCCCATATCAGGACATTTTGGTGTAAGTAAAACAATTGCACAGTTGCAAAGGTTCTATTATTGGCCAAGAATGCATGAGACAGTTTATAGATATATCAAAGGGTGTACTATGTGTGCTACGAGCAAGCCCAATAATACAAAATTAGGCTTGTACACTCTACTTCCAATTCCTTCTCGCCCTTGGGAAAGTGTTTCCATGGATTTTGTTGGGGGATTTCCAAAGTCTAGGAAAGGTCATGATTATTTGTATGTTGTTGTGGATAGGTTCAGTAAAATGTGTATTTTGATACCATGTAACAAGCAGGTTATAGCTGAACAAACAACAAAGTTGTTCTTTCAGAATGTATGGGTTCATTTTGGGTTTGCCACTTCTATTGTATCTGACCAAGGTTCTCAATTTGTTGGGAAGTTTTTGTCAAATCTATGGGAGTTGATGGACACCAGGTTGAAGAAAAGCACAACATTTCATCCACAAACAGATGGTCAGACATAAGTGGTCAACCGGACTGTGATCCAGTTGCTTAAAGGCTATTGCAGCAAGCATCCCAAGCTTTGGGATGAGAATTTGTGTTATGTGCAGCATGCTTACAACTGTACCAAGCACTCTTCTACTTAGAGATCTCCTTTTGAGACTTGTTTTGGTTTTATACCAAAGTCTCCCTTGGATTTTGTCTTTGGTAAATACATAGCAGTTGATGGACACAGTGATGTGGATAAAGCAACCAAGTTCATTGAACAAATCCAAGAAATTCACCAGGAAGTATAGGAATAGCTGGAAAGAAGTCAAGCCAAGTACAAGGCAAGACATGACAAGCATCAAGTTGAGCATAGTTTTCAAGTTGGTGATCAAGTCTGGTTGTACATCAACAAAGAAAAAATGCAGGGTGAAGGTAAGAAGCTAAAACCAATAAGGCATGGACCTTTCAAGATACCTGATAAAATTGGTGAAAATTCTTTTCACCTTGATTTTCCAGCTTATATGTAGATCTATTCAGTCGTTAATGCTAAAAACTTGAGATTGTATGAACCTTCATTGATTGAAGATCCCGAAGAGAAAAGTCAGTTTCCTTCTATTGGGTATTTGTTGCCTGAGTATCTCAATGAGTTACAGGAGGACACAGTTCTGGACAGGAAGGTAAGAACTACGCATCAAGGGGATGTTGAGTACCTGAGAGTGGGAATCAAAGGTTCATATCCAAGAAAAGCATGATGGATAGAAATTGGATAGGTGAAGAAGCATTATCCTCACTTGCTTGAATGCTAAAAACCAACTTTTGGTGGTCCAAAATCTTTTCAGTTGGAAGGCATGATCCGAAATGGATCTTAAACCCTCTAAAAATTTTTAGTCTTCAAACTATTTGAAAACATTCTCGTAGAGAAAAACATTAAGGAATGGCAAAATCAGAGCTTATCAAAGGTTCAAATGCCACTGCATAGGAGCCATCGGATCAGGCTAATCAATGGTCTAGATCAAATCGGCAGATCACATCAGAGGAGGTTGGCGATATCACATTGGAAGAGGTCAGTGGGGCATATTGGCACTAACCCTGAGTGAGTTGCAATTGCGATCTAGTAATATAATGTGGACTGTCGAATCAGTGCGCAGATCAATGGCAGAGACCACATATATCACATCACAGGTTTAAAAGGGAAGGACTTACTGTGGGCCCGGAGACACAACAATATGCGACTATCGCATCGCAATATATCAAAGGGGTGATGCCAAATGGACTGCGGGTCGTGCGAAGTGCGATATGTCGATGGCACCGGTCAGTGATCAGCGAATGCAATTGACAAAGTGGGATTGGGACCACGTACAAAGGGTTGAAGACCCATGGCCTGTGTGACTTGCGATAGTGATACAGGCAGACCCAACAGGTTAATGGATGTGGCTTTATATAATTTGAGTTTTGATAATAAGCTTTTGTCAAGGTTTCCTATGTTTTAAAGTATTTCCCATGTATTTCTTTGTGTAAACAGAGAAGTGTATTCCCAGGGATTTCACCCATGCCAGTGGCCCTTTTCGTTTGTAAACAAGTGGCCTCAATGCCTTGAGCATTATTATTATGATTGTTTAACGCTCAGTAGGGAGATGAAGGGACAATGGCTGGGATCCAGTGAGCCCGCAATGGAGGTGAACAGATAGCGCCGATAGGCTTAAAAGCCATCTAATCGTAGAACAAAGGGACAGAGAGATAGCAAGAGAAAGCAGAAGATAGAGAGCAAGAGGAAGTGATTGTGTACTCTTGTATACTTGAGGATTTTGAGTAAATCCCTGTTGTTTTGGTCACTATTGTGTTGAGACTCTGTTTCAGCTCACACTTTTAGTATTCTGCTCTTGAAGACATAATATAGAGGTCGATATTGAAAGCTGGACCAGGAGACGTAGCTAGGGGGTCTGGTGAACTCCTTTATTATTTTGACTATGTTGATGTGTGTTTATTATGTTTTATAACTATTCATTGTCTATATTATTCACAATCTTTTTGATCTATTACACTAAATAATATAGGCATTTTCCTGCACATGAGTCTGTAATACCTTTTCTTCTTGATTTAGTATCCATTTCGAATCACCTTCATTCTCCATTCACAGTGCATTAATCGCTATAGTAGAATTGGTGACTTTGTTGGGGACTACACTTTAGTTCCTAGTTTTCCTAGAAATTTCCTAGTTTCCTCCTCCTTCCAGACCTTCCTATACTTATTCATTCCTTTTCTGACCCCTTAGGACCTTGCAGAACTCTTCTTTCATTGCTCAACCCTAGATCTGATCCCCATAGCCATTTTTTGAAGTGTTTTCTCTCACTGAGGTTAGCAGTGTAAACAGAGCTTTATAAAGCTCTATGGCTGCATAAACAGAGTGTTAGTGCCTTTAGTAACTCTTTTTGGCCTCTAGCACAAAGTGTTAGTCACCCATTTTTTGATATACTGTTGTGTTTGTGACCTCAAAGGGTTGGGAAACTTGCTTCTGGACTGATCAGGGATATGTAGCTATGTTTTGTTTGACTGATTTGTGTCCTAAAAGATTTTTTTCTTAAGAAAATAGCTTTTCTTCTTAAAAGTTTTTATTTTCATAAAATAAAAAATCAAAAATTTTTATTTGTTTTTCTGCTTAGCTGGTTAAGTTCTTCATTATTTAGTTTTACTATTTGTCAGTGAGCATTGAAAAGTTCTGTCAGTTATGCTAGTGTTGTATTGCATAGGATGCATGGAATGAATATTGATGTATGAATGACTCCCTTTGTAACAATAGCTTATTCATCGAAATTGAAAGTTTACAAGCATTATATTTTGCATGATTTGAGTCAAAGTCCCATAAAATCTCATACGTCAATACCCCTACTGAAGACTCTAACAAAATACACTTAAAATTTACCTAAAATCAATCAACAACTCTTTATAGAGTAAACACACATTAGTTTAGGCTAGGATCTTGGGATAGGCAGTGTGAGTAAACTGCCCAAGATAAAACACCAAAACTAGTGTCATTAAAGAGAGAAATCCTTCTACACTTATACTACCGAGACCACTCTAGTAAAAGCGGAGCTAAATACAAGACAACATCAGACTTTAAGTGAAGGTAGCCTACCTTTGCTTGCATCTCCTTTGGGTATTCTGTGTATTGGGGATCCCTTCGGGGATATCGGAGCTGAGTCGGGGACTCAGGTATCCTGCCCACACAACATACTGTTTCCAACTATGTCTCCCTTGGTAGTGTTTGTGATCTAAGGTATCCTTAGTGGCCATACTTTTAGGGACTAACACAAGGTGACTGGGGTGGGCTGCCCTAGTACCTAACACAGATGGACCTACTCTGTTTTTAATTTTTGGGAGGGTTTTCATCTTCACAAGAGTACTTGGGCCCTCAATCTAAGGTTTGGGCGAAGCTCTAGAGTAACCGTGACTATACATGTGGACAACTCTCCCTGTTATCATTGTGATACTGGGTTTCATCTCCAGTGATCGGTTCTTATGAGACAAGGTCATTTCCCTCTGCTTCTTGATTGATTTACTTAGTGTATTTTTTATTTTTTAGGTGCCAGAGTGTTATCATTGAGACTTTAATAAACATCACTGTAAAATTTATTGATAAAATTATCGGCCACCATGGCTACATTCGGCCCTAATTGTCAATCTAGACGATTGTTAGGACTTCCCCCACTCACTATGGAGGATTCATCGAGCTCCAGTGAACTAGATTCCCCATCTTCGGGAAATCAGTCTCCAAGATCTCACACAGAATCAGTTTGGACATTTGATGATTCAAGCTTACTGGAGGATTTCTTTACTGTAGGATTTCTTCCTCCATACAAATCTCCAATCACAAATCTATTGGACCTACTCTTGGTTCACATTGCATCTGTACCTCCTTTGTCTTCAGTTGGAACACTTCCACCCATCCCATCAACAACTAATGGGTCGTGGGACTTTTTTAACACTTTTAGTCCCCCACCACTTCCCCAGTCGACAATCAATACCAGTCCTTTGATGGAAAACCATGCTATCCCATTTGTCCCATTTTCAACCCCTAACATGACACCTTCCACGAGTGGAACCCAATATATTCTAGGTTCTTCCCCTTTAGTGTCAAACCCTATACACTGGACACGCGCTACATACAGTGCTCCTTATAATGCTCAATATAGCATAGTTAGCACGGGTCCCTTCAACCAACAATATGGTTGGCATCCATTGTATAGTTCTAACCCTCAGATGCAAAACAACTTAGTGGTCACATTGTGCAGATGTTAGTGGACCCCTCTACCAAATCTACTTCTCTTCTTACCACTGTAATCAACTTTGTGCAGTCTACACAAAAACCCAGTGGTAAGAACAAGAATAATAAGAAAATATCGCTCCTTCTGAAGAGCAGTCAACAAAGAAGCAAAACTCGAAGCAGAAGGCTATTGTGCCCCTTGATGATGGAAAGGATAAACATGCTATATTCCCTTGTGAAATCTGTGCTGAAGACCACATGACCTATCGCTTCCCACGTCTTCAAGAGTGCACAAATTTCATTGCTAAAAAGGATACTGGCAAGACCTCTGCTATCCTAAATAATCCTTTCCCCACTTAGTAGCAGCAACACCTTATTGCAAACCAAACCGAACCCCCGTAAGGGGGAAATGGTTTGAAACATCCTTCAGCTGGTGAAGGACCCTCTACCATTTACACCTTTAAAACGGTAGATCTACAGACTGGAGCCAAATCTTATGGAACTCATGTCGCTCATGCAGAGGAACCCTCCTCAAGTCAAAACCCACCCCCACCTAATGATCTTCATATAGAAATGCCAATTGTTGACCTTGTGATTCACCCCCCTAAAGGTTACTTCGATTCATAACGCACAATACATATGCACATGCTACCCAAAACTACAGCATTATAGAAGACTTGGCACAAGCGTCGTTGGCTATGTTGGCGCTCGAAGTATTACAAACCTGTCAAACAAAAAGGAAAGCTTTGCTTTTTTCCATTGGTGGTATTGACCCATAGGATTCCATGCTTGCAATTTTCGACATGGAAAAGTGTAAACCTCCCCTTTCTCACCAGCTTGCATTCCAGGTGAAAATCTTTTTGAAAGGTAAAGGTATATGTAGAACTCTCATAGATGAAGGTGCTTCTACCTACGTAATGTCGGCTTCATGTTGGCTCACTTTGAGTTCTCCAACCCTATGCCTGCTATCAAATTCTCTTAAAACTTTCGACAACGACACTTTCATCCCAAAAGGTTACCTAGCTAGCTACCCCATCACCTTGTATGGGAAAATGGTAACGGTGGACATCAAAGTCGTAGATAAAAAGCTCGACTATAATCTCTTGCTGGGTCATAATTGGACTTATGCCATGATGACCATTGTATCTACTATCTTTTGCATCATCCTATTTCTGTTGGATGGAAAGGTAGTCACAGTGGACCAGCTGTCCTTTTGCACCCCTGATTATTCCCTGTTACCAAGTGGCTTTCTACCCTTAGTTGGTGGTGTACCTGACTCTTCTGTTACTATTGGTATTGGTCTACTAAAGGCATCTTCCCTGATGGGTTGTTTCCCTCTATTGCCACTCGCAGTTCCACAGATGGTCAATATGGTTTCATCCATTCCTCATGGACTGACTGGCCCTTGGATTCCCTCGGCCCCTTTAGACATTGACACTTATGGAGAACAAATGTCGCTGTCACTAGCTGAATTGGCCTACCAAGCCATTCAATCTGCATTCGAATCTTTGGTCACTTTGGTCATGGCCAATGGTATCACTACCCCTCCCATAACTTCTCCTTCTTCTAATCCACTCAATCAAGTCCTACATACGAACAAAGCTATTAGAGAAATAATGAGTTTAGAAGAGCGACCTTGGGAGGACTCACACCATTGTGTTTCGATATCTGATTCGGACATGATGCCTCTTCAAATCCTGTCACCTTACATAACTGAAATTGTTTCCTCACAATATACAACTATCCAAACTTTGGACATGGAAGGAAACATGGGAAATATTTCAAAGACATTTCTCATCGATATTTCTGTCATGACAGGAATTGTGGAAAACATCTAGATTGGAGCAGATTACAATCCTGAGGAAATTGAAAGATTCACCTACCTTTTTAAAGAATTCCACGATGTATTCACTTGGTCTTATGAGGAAATGCCCAGCATAGATACATATATTTTCGAGCATGAGATCAAGATATACAAAAATGCTAAACCTATCCGCCAAAGGCTTCGACCAATCCACCCCCGCAAAATGGCAACAATTAAAATTGAGGGGGAAAAGTTGTTATGTGTTGGTTTCATCTATCTCGTTCCTTTAACAGAATGGGTTTCCAATCTAGTTCTTGTCAATAAGAAACAAGGAACCATCCATGTATGTCTCGACTATCAAGACTTGAACGCCATGTGTGGCACCCGACAGACGATTGTGGCGTGCATGGGTGTCCCAGTTTGTGTGAAGGTTTGTGTGACGACTTGGCACGGGTGCCTTGGTGACTTGAGTGAGTGCTCGCCCGTCATGCAAGTGTGCAAGGTGACTTGGTGAAGTGTTGGGTTGTGGACGAAGGTGTGTCTCGGTTGGAGGCACCCGTGTGTGGCGACTCGGAGGTGCACCCGAGTTGGGAAAATGACACGATCATGCGACAAGGTGAACGAAGCGTTGGTGAGTCGTGCAGCAACCGTGCAGAGGTGTCGACAAGTTAGGCAACCAAGTTTTGCCTTGGATTGTAAAATTGACTAAGTATGAAACTTGGGCTTTCCAAGTATACTTGTACATTGTAAACTGTTGTATAATATATTTTTGGGCAGACTCATTGTTCAGGGAGTTGCCCCTCCTTTATACTGTGCAATTGTGTTCATCATTTATAATTGTTGCTGATAATCAATGTGTATGGGTGTTCATTGGTATAAAGGATAAAGAATAATACTTGGTTGAGAATCACAAGCTAATTAGGAATAAGTGGTTAGGCGTAGTACATGAGCACAAGTATTGGTGAAAAGAAAGTGTTCGGTGGTGCCGCACCTCGCCAAGAGCGGTTGAAAGACTACCACTGGCCTGGGGGCATGACAATTTCTATCAGAGCAAGGTTGCTCGTGACGAAGTGACAATGGTGACAGGTACTTGCAAGGGAAAGAGGTTGGTGAACACTTCCTGATAAGTGTTGCATCAAGGACTTGGGTTGCAGGTGAAGCTATTGTATGGTCGAGACTAGATTGTAAAGAAGGAAGAGGCTATTAGCAATGGTCGAATCACAGATTGGGTCTAGTTATGGTGTGAACGACACTACTCTTGGCTTTATTGAGAAAGTGTTGGAGAAAGTGGAGGACTTAGAGGCTCACTGGAATAAGAAGATTGACTTGGTCATGAAAGATCAAGAGGCCAATTCGAAGATGAAGGAAGAGCTCGAGGAACTCAAAACTCAACATGAGTACACTGATCTTATGTGTACACAACTTGAAGTAAGGGTCAAGGACGTTGAATGATCCGGATTTAAACAGGAACGCAATAAAATATAGAGATAACCATATGCACAAAGATGCAGTGGAAATAATACTTCATTTCATTAATGGAAAATACTGAAATACGCTTACAACCAGAAATGGAAATAAACCAGCTAGGGTGATGGCAACTTATCTCTGAGAAGAGATGTGGGGCTACATGCCTCTGAACTGTAAAGGCTACATTGTGGTGGACAATCTGTCCTTTTACAAAATGTGACTTGTTACTTATAGTATTTTTTTAGTTACAATACCACGGGTCAATTCCATGGGTGAATAAATACCATGGGTGGATTTTACAATACCACAGGCGGATGCCATTTACAATACCATGGGTAGATTCCATGGGTTGATGAGTAATATGGGTGGATGAGTACCATGGGTTGATGCCATTTTCCATTCGGATCAATCTAGTTGTAACCTGAGAATCCATCCATGAATGAAAATGATTCACAATTGGCACAATCGTCGATGATCTGGTTGATTAACAGTGTCCGATAATTATCCTTGGGACACATGGTGTCACACCCCCAGGCCAGCGGTAGTCTTTCAACCGCTCTTGGTGAGGTGCGGCACCACTGAACACTTTCTTTTCACCAATACTTGTGCTCATGGACTACACCTAAACACTTATTCCTACCTAGCTTTCGATTCTCAACCAAGTATTATTCTTTATCCTTTATACCAATGAACACCCATACACATTCATTATCAACAGAAATTATAAACGATGAACACAATTGCACAGTATAAAGGGAGGGGCAACTCCCTGAACAATAAGTCTACCCAACAATATATTATACAATAGTTTACAATGTACAACTATACTTGAAAAGCCCAAGTTTCATACTTATTCAATTTTACAATCCAAGGAAAAACTCAGTTGCCTAACTCATCGGCACCTCTGCACAGTCGCCACATGACTCACCATTGCTTCGTTCACCTTGTCGCACATCATGTCGTTTGCCCAACTCTGGCACACCTCCGAGTCGACACACACGGGCACCTCCAATTGTGACACACTGTTGTCCACAACCCAAGACTTCACCAAGTCACCATGCACACTTGCATGATGGGCGGGCACTCACCCGAGTCACTAAGACACCCGTACCAAGTTGTCGCACAAACCGGGCGCCACACCCATGCACGCCAAAACCGTCTATCGGGTGCCACACACTCATGCACACCTCAACTTAACCTCCAGGCACTCCTGCCCACACCTTCAACCACAAACGTGCCTCACCGTGCAAACCAGCCCAAGAATGGGCGCATGTCACAACTACGCCTTCCTTCAACCTACACACCAAATCTGCGCACTCCTTGTAGAGCGAATGAAGATGAGCGAGTTTGTTCTTGTTGTCCAAATGAATCAACGCATAACCAAATATATATGTGTGGGTGGGGAGGTCATGGCTTGCCCAGCTGACCTCAGCCAAGCCCTTGCTCCATCGCAAAATCCCCTACACATGCCAGTCGACCTTCATACACCTCCATGCCATATAAACAAGGTAGATCTCCCTCACTAATGCACACAAGTCATTGCATAGGTTGGAGTAGCTCGCACTTTTCTCATCACACTTCATGTCGGAGAACGCAGGTCGTTACATCCTCCTCCACCTGAAGTCATTGTCATCCTCGACAACATACCATCCTGGTAGTCATCCACCAACATCAAAACCAATGTATGTATCATCCTTGGTCCATGATGTCAACTCCTCCACACACTGCAAACATCCCCGCAACATATGTAGAACTACCATCTCCACCATGTGTAATCCTCATCCTGTGAACTGTACTCCTTGTCTTCCTGATGCCAACATCTCTCTGGTACACTGCTAGCCCTCATGACTTGAACTAGTTGGGTGATCAGTCCAACTGTCATGCTCAAATCATAACAATGTTCCTCCTTATGCCTTCACCAGTCTATCTCGGATTCTACCACATCCCGGACTCACCAAGAATCTCACCATGCTTAGGTCCATGGAAACTCCATCCCATCTGCAACATGTCATGATGCTTGATGCCAAGCTATCCATGCACCATCTGTCATACCTACTCAACCTATTTTAAAGGACTCACTGCCATGAGCAGCTAACAATGAGCCCCATCTTCTTGTCCATCTAAGAAGATGTGGAGGGAGTAGAGCCTGAATGCTCACCCTCACTAATCATCTCAATCCATCTGTCAGGATCCTCAATCTCCATCCTCTGTAGATAAGTGACTTGATCGTCCTCTTGGACAGTCGGCCTCACATATGCCTCATCATCATCATCATCATCCTCGACCTCTTCTACCCTTCTTGACAAATCCAAGATACTATCTGAAAGAGTCTTGATGACCAATGATTGCTCAGTAAGCTTTGTCTCAGCCATGGACAACTGCTTACTCATGTCATCCATCTGCTTCTCGTCCTCCATTTTCATCGTTGCCAACTTACAATCAAGCCTTGTTACTCCAATGGTAGGCACACCAATGGGTACATCTTCCCTTCCATCGTAAATGTACAGCTTCTTCAAATGTGGAACAATCATAGCATCAAACTATTCCATGAATTTCATCCCCAGCATAGCCTCATAGTTATCTATCTGCACTATAGTGAAGTCAACCTTCCCTGTCCACTCACCAAGTGTTGTGTCCACCTTTTCAGCTACACCAAGAACTTCATCCGGAGGAGAATTCACTATCTTCATTTGTGCCTTGATTGGTACAAATTTCAGCCCAATCCTTCTCGCAGTATCTTCTCCCATGAAGTTGTGAGAAGGCCGACTATCCACCATAGTGAGTATATCAGCATCTCCAACCTTCATCCAAACATACTCCAACTTATTCCTCTCATGATCCTTCCGAGAGATCACCTCTGTAGCAACAGCAACACCAAGTATCTGCATCATCCCCACAAAAGCTTCTTCATTCTTCACATTAGATTGTGCAATCGCAGCCACTTTCAGTTTAGAAGGACAATTCTTCACTGTATGTGGTCTAGCACATATGCAACACTTCAAGAATTTCTTCGTCTTCGAACTGTCATCCAATTTCGAAGCATCTTCTTTCTTCTTATCCTTCGACTTGTCCAACTTCTTCTTCCTATCATCATAAGTCTCATCATAATGCTCCACCAACCTATCCACAACAGCAAAAGCTTCTTCAAGTGTTCTAATCCTCTATCTCTTCACTTCATTGCATGCCCAAGGCTTCAACCCAATAATGAAATTGAACACCTTGTCCCTCTCCGCCATGTTAGGAAGTTCTAAGACCACACTTGCAAACTCCCACTGATTTGTCTGAAGGTTCCCTGTCTACTTTATGAATTTTATCTTCATCCTTGCTTCCCACATTTCATCTTGAGGACTAAAATGGGCCTGCAAAGCTCCCTTCATCTCATCCCATGAAGTGATGTCACTAGCACCGCCACTGGCAATCTGGTCCATCCGCCTTTGCCACCACATCTTAGCATCCTTTGTCAAGAACTGAGTAGCTGTCTTGACCTTCATCTCATCATCAGATAGACCAAATCATTCCAAGTATTGCTCCATGTCCCATAGAAATTTTCCAAGAGTCTTTTCACTCCTTGTACCATCGAAATATTCTGGTTCCTTGACTTTCACATGAGGCACTCCTCCACTTGAGTTATGCCTCATGGACTTCTTCAACATCACGATCTTATCTCTAGCTTCATCAGGATATTTCTTCAAGTCCACGATCTCTGCAAGACCCTAGTCCCTTGCTTCAAAGTCCATTTGATAGGCCACATAGTGTCAGAATCACAGTTGGTCACAAGCATTATAGGGTATCTCTATCCTCGGATCTTCATTTATTAGGGTTTTGGGTTAACCACGTAAAACCCTTACCTTCATTGGCTCTTCATATTCAACAAAAGCTTTGCAGGAGGGAACTTTACGCAATGGGGACCATTGCTTCTGAAGGAAGGAGGAATGATCCGAATGGAAAATGGCATCAACCCATGGTACTCATCCACCCATATTACTCATCAACCCATGGAATCTACCCATGGTATTGTAAATGGCATCCGCCTGTGGTATTGTAAAATCCACCCATGGTATTTATTCACCCATGGAATTGA
>APFE030904280.1:0-11630 GCA_000404065.3 Pinus taeda
GGCTAGTCTTGGTTAGGCTAGGATAGGTTAGGCTAAGCTAGGCTAGGTTGCGTTACCTTACATTAGGCATGGTTAGGCTAGGCTAGGCTAGATTAGGCTAGGCTAGATTAGGTTAGGTTAGGTTAGGTTATGGTAGGTTAGACTAGGCCAGGAAGCGCTAGGCTAGGCTAGACTATGTTACTCTAGGTTAGTGAAGACTATGCTAGGTTAGGCATGGTTAGGCTAGGTTAGGTTATGCTAGGCTAGGTTAGGCTAGGTTATGCATGGTTAGGCTAGGTTATGCATGGTTAGGCTAGGCAAGGCTAGGCTAGGTTAGGTTAGGTTAGGTAAGGTTAGACTACGCTAGGATGGGCTATGCTAGGCTAGGGTAGGCTAAGTTATATTACTCTAGGCTAGGTAGGGCTATGAAAGGTTATGTTTGGCTAGGCTAGGCTAGGCTAGGTTAGGTTGGCCTAGGCTAGGCTAGGTTAGGTTAGGCTAGGTTTCATTATGCTAGGCTAGATTATGATAGGTTAGGTTAGGTTAGGTGAGGCTAGGGTAAGTTAGGTTAACCTGGGCCAAGGTCACCTAGGCTAGGTTATGATAGGCTTGCCCGAGGTAGGCCAGGTTAGCCGAGTCTAGGCTAGGTTAGGGAAGGTTATGTTAAGCTAGGCTAGATCACGCTAGATTATGCTTGGCTAGGCTAGGCTACATTAGGTTAGGTTAGGCTAGGCTAGGCTAGAATACACTGTGCTAGATTATGCTAGGTTATGTTAGGTTAGGATAGGCTAGGATAGGTTAGGATATTTTAGGATAGGCTAGGTTAAATTAAGGTAAAGTAGGCCAAACTAGGTTAGTATAGGATATGTTAGGATAGGCTAGCATAGGTTAAGCTAGGCTACGTTATGTTAGGCTAGGCCATGGTACATTAAGCCAGGGTAGGCTAGAATACATTAGCCTAGGTTAGCCTAGGTTAGGTTATGTTATCTTAGGCTACCCTAGGATAGGCTAGGCTAGGTTAACCTAGGCTAGGCTAGGCTAGGGTAAGTTAACATAGGCTAGGCTAGGGCAAGTTAGGATAGGCTAGGCCAAGGTAAGCTAGGGCAGGCCAAGCTAGGATAGGCTATGTTAGGCGAGGTTAACCTACGCTAGGCTAGGTTAGGTTAGGTTTTAGGTTAGGTCAGGCTAGGCTAGGCTAGGTTAGGCTAGGCTAGCCTATGTTAAGCTAGGATAGGTTACACTAGGCTAGGTTAGGATAAGCTAAGTTAGTCTAGGATTGGTTAGTCTAGGATAGATTAGGCTAGGTTAGGCTAAGATTGGTTAGGCTAGTTCAGCGTAGTATAGGTTCGGCTAGGCTAGGTTATGCTAGTTTACGATAGGCCTTGCTAGCTCAAGCTAGTTTAGGCTAGTCTAGGATATGGTAGGCTAGGCTAGGCTAGCTTAAGCTAAGGTAGGCCATGCTAGGTTAGTCTTCGCAAGGCTAGGTTATGCTACGCTCGGTTATGTTAAGCTAGGCTAGGCCAAGCTAGTCTAGGTTAGCGTTGGCTAGGCAGGCTAACATAGGATAGGTTACGCTAGGCTAAGCTATGTTAGGATAGGCTAGGTTAAGGTAGGCTAGGTTAGTTTAGGCTACACTAGGCTAGGTTAGGTTAGATTAGGGAAGGCTAGCTTAGGCAAGGCTAGGTTGGGCTAATTTAGGATATGTTAGGCTAGGCTGGATTGGACTAGGCTAGGTTAGATTAAGCTCAGTTAGGCTAGGCTACATTATTCTAGGCAAGGATAGCTTAGCCTAAGCTAGACTAGGCCAAGCAAGGCTAGGGTAGGGTAGGCTAGGTGAGTGAAGGTTAGGCTACTGTAGGCTAGACTAGGTTAGGTTACGCTAGGCAAGCCTAGGCTAAGTTACGCTAGGCTAGGCTAGGATAGGCTAGGGTAGGTTAGGTTAGGCTAGGCTAGGTTAGATAAGGTAGGCTAGGCTAGGTTAGGTTAGGTTATGTTAGGATAATTTAGGTTAAGTAGGCTACTTAGGTCTGGTAGGCTAGGAAGGCTAGCTAGGTTCACTAGACTAGGTAGCTTCGTTAGGCTAGGTAGTCTTGGTTAGGTTAAGTTAGGTAGGGTGAACTAGGCTAGGCTAGGCTATGCTAGGCTAGGCGATGCTAGGGCTAGGCTTGGCTATGGTATGCTAGTTCAGGCTACACTAGCTTAGCTTAGGTTGAGCTAGGCTAGCCTCAGCTAGGTTAGGGTTAGGTTAGGTTAGGGTTGGTTAGGCTACGCTAGGTTATGTAAGGTTGGGCTAACTTAGGTTAGGTTAGGCTAGTCTATATAGGGTTAGGCTTGGCTATAGTAAACTAGGCTAACTCAAGCTCGGCCACCCTAGCTTAGGCCAGGCAAGGCTAGGCTACCCTAGGGTACCTTAGGCTAGGCTAGTCTAGGCAAGGTTAGGCTAGGTTACACTAACTAGGTAAGGGTATGTTAGGCTAGGTTAGGTTGGGCTACGCTAGGTTGGGCTAGTAAAGGTTAGGCTAGTTTCAGTTAGGTTAGGCTAGGCTAGGATAAGTTAGGTTCAGGTAGGCTAGGATAACCTAGGTTCAACTAGGTTATGCTAGCTTAGACTAAGTTAGGCTAGGCTAGGTTAGGCCAGATTAGGCTAGGCAAGGTTAGGCTAGGGTAGGCTAGGGTAGGTTAGGTACAGTTGGCTAGCTAGCCTAAACTAAGTTTTATGCTAGGTTAGGCTAGATTAGGGGAGGTTAGGCTAGGCTATGCTATGTTAGGTTAGGATAGGTTAGGGGAGGTTAGGCTAAGCTAGGCTAGGTTAAGCTAGGTTAGGCTAGGCTAGTTTAGGTTAGGTTGTGTTGGGATAAATTAGGTTAGTTAGGCTAGGTAGGTCTCGTAGGCTAGATAGGCTTGGTTAGGATACGTTAGGTAGGCCAGGTAAGTTAGGTATACAAGGTTAGATTAGGTTAGGTTCAGTAGCCCAAGTAGGTCATGTTACGTAAGTCTGAGCTAGGATAGGATATGATAGGTATGGTTAGGGTATGTTAGTTTAAGCTAGGATAAACTAGGATGGATTAGGCCAACGTAGGTTAGGTTAAGCTACACTAGGATAAGCTAGGTTAGGTTAGTCATGGTTAAGCTAGGCTAGGTTAGTTTAGGTTAGGTTAGGTTAGTCTAGGACAGTTTATGTGAAGTTAGGTTAGGCGAGGCTAGGGTAGACTCTGATACGCTATGCTATACGTGCCTAGGTAGGCTAGGTTCATCTAGGCTATGGTAAGTTTGGTTAAGATATTCTAGAGTAGGTTGGAATAGAATAGTTTAGTGTAAGATATAGTAAGCTAGGTTAAGTTAGGATGGGTTAGTCTAGGCTACGTTAGGGTAGCTTATGTTAGGTTAGGCTAGGCTAGGCTAGGCTAGGGTAAGCCAAGCCGTGCTAGCTTAGGTTAGGCTAGGTTAGGCAAGGCAAGGCTAGGCAATGCTAGACTTAGGATAGGATAGGATAGGCTAGACTAGGATATGCTAGTCGAAGGTAGGCTAGGTTAGTCTAGGCTAGGATAGGGTAGGCTAGCATAGGCTAGGTTAGGTTATGCTAGGGTATATTAGGCCATGATAGATTAGGCTAGGTTAGGCTATGCTAGGTTGAGCTAATTTAGGATAGGCTAGGTTAGGCTACGCTAGGCTAGCTTAAACTAACGTAGGCTAGGCTACGGTAGTCTAGTAATGGTTACATTAGGGTAGGGAAGGTTAGGCTAGGTTAACCTAGGCTAGGCTAGGTATTGCTAGGTTAGGAGAGGCTAGAGAAGGCTAGGCTAGGCAAGGCTAGGCTAGGGAAGGCAAGGCTAGGATAGGATAGGATAGGCTATGTAAGGTAGGCTAGGCAAGGCTAGATTAGGAGAGGCTAGGCTAGCTCAAGATATGTTAGGATCAGTTAGGTTAGGTAGTCTAGGTAGGCCTAGTAGGTCCAGTAGGCTATGTAGGCTAGGAAAGGCTAGGCTAGGCTAAGCTATGTTAGGTTAAGCTAGGATAGGTTAGGTTAGGTTAGGCTAAGATAGGCTAGGCAAGTTTAAGCTAGGCTAGGCTAGGTCTAGTGGGTCTGGTAAGCTAGTCTAGTCTAGATAGGTTAGGTAAGGCTCCATCTCTCTCAATCATCTCTCTCCCATTCACCCCTCTCCCTCTGTTTCTCTCTATATCACCATTGCCCCCTTCCTCTCTCCCTCCTAAGCCTAAAACTTAAATCATAAATCTATTTTTTAAACCTAATAGATTCAGAGAGTGGAGGAGAACAAGGCATGAGTAGTAATAAACTAAATGGGTTTCATGGTGAACCAGGCTAGTTAAAATATAAATAAAAACAAAATAAAATCAAGAAATCAATGCTGAAATGAATTGAAATCAAGAATGACTACATAAAATATAAAAAAAAAAGCAAACTAAAATCAAGAAATATTTTCTGAGTATAATGAAAAGCTACCTAAAATTACAAATCTAGGTATGACAGAGATGCAAGTTAAACAACTCGAGAGTCTTAATATCATAAAATTAAATAGGATTAAAGAAAACTACACCAAAAATAATAATCTAGAAACTGAATTTAGTTTTGTAAAAGCAGATGCCTATTGAATTTGTAAAAACAATTTGCCTACATTTGCCTCGATAACACAACAATCTTAGACTCTAACAACAACAGAACCTCAATTTTGAGCGATAAGAAGAAGGTGCAAGGAATTGAGTTGAGTCAGATTTGTTCAAAGTCACAATTTGAATGTCGATAGAAATCGTTTGGAAGTGTTTATGAATTCGCTTGGCCATGCTTTTGAAATTGTAGATTTATTGAAAGACGACCAATTTCCACATGAGCAATGACCTACTGTAAAATAGGAGGCCTAGATCATCGAAATAGATCAAGGAATTTAACTCTCAAGTCTTCGATTACTGTTCATTTAACTATTGTAATAGATTGTTGTTGATTTAATTCTCAAAACACTCACAGAATATTCTATCTGTTGGCCAAATAAACAACACTGCACATAATGGACGAAGAACGAGCCCCATCCCCATCTAAACACACAGATGCATATGCGTCAAGGACAGAATATTCTATCGCTTAGCCAAATAAACAACATTGCACAGAATGGACGAAGAATGAGCGCGATCCCTATCTAAATACACAGATGTATATGCGTCAAGGACATTACAATAGATTCATGAACATCTAAACATACAGATGCATACGCATTAACATCTTTAAGAATGTGTTAAAGCAATTGTAGTGGTTGTATGACCTCTACGCAAGATATTGTAATGGCTCTTATTTTGAGAATCCTTAGTTTCTTTGCCTTTCTCTCAAGCTTTTTAGCTTCGTTATAACTACAAGGTCACTACCTTTTGCGCTTTCTTCTGCTTAAAATCTTTTACCATTTTGCTTTCTTGATTTTGTCCTTAATTTTGTGATTAGAATACTTTTCTTTGCTTTTTTGCTTTATTATCAAGGCAACCTCATTGCCTTTTCTTTCCTGGCTTGATTTTCTGGTGTTTCGTTTTCTAGTCCATTTAGATTTTCCGGTGTTTCGTTTCTAGTTCGTTTTATTCATCGTGTCTTTTTGTACTTTCTTGATTTCCGGTGGTTTGTTTTCTGGTTCGTTTTATTCATCTGCATTTTTTAAAATCCTTTCTTGATTTTCCGGTGTTCGTTTTCTGGTTCTTTTTATTCATCTTCATTTGCATTTGTTTCGATTGTTTTTGTTTTGTGTATTTTTCTTGTACTTTATTAATTTATGAATAATATAAACAATATACTTTTTATTTTTTAACATATATAATTTATATATTTTAAATGCACATATAAAATGTTATATTTATTGATTTAACATTTAAGTATTTTGTTTTCCTTTGATTTTGTTTTTTAATTTATTTTAATTTCAATATATCAAATATCAACCGAATAAATAAAATATATTTCTCAAATTTATTAAAAACCTACAACTTGCCATAAAAACATTATTATTTTTTAACTCGTAAACTAATTATTATTATTTAATTTATGTAATTCTATATTAATGATTTTAATTTTTTGTATTAAAATTTTTCATTTTTAATTCCCTTTATTGGAATTTGTCATTTCAATCATTTTTTAAATTAATCATTTTGAGACTATGGTTTAAATTGAAAGATATCAAGACTATGGTTTAAAATAGCTTTTTACCAAATGACGATTAAAAATTTATTGTGCGTATTACTTCTCACCACATGTAAGAATTAGATAAAAGTGAAAACCCATATCAAGATAAGAGAAAAATGAATTTCAAAATGAAAAAAATATTGAAACTTGGCTACGAGTTTAGATTCTAAATTTGCAAAACTTTCAATTTAAATGGTGCCAAACATTGCTTCATTCTAACCCAAAAAAGTGATGAAACGTGGATGCATTCTTTTTTAATTTTGAACCATATAGTAGTGGCTTACATTATATCTTTTTTTCTTAATCTTAGTAGATCCTTCTTTTTCATTAATTATAGAGCAAATTTACACCACATAGAATTGGCTAGGTGGCCTCAACTTTGGGAAAGCAAGTCTGTCAGCCACCTATTAGCATTATTTGTCATCCAGTATGAAAAAATCTTAAGCCTTTCTAACCAAGCAATATAAGTTTGAGATTCTTGTCCACTAACACACTATAGAGTTCTACACACATATATAATTGCATAGAAAAATTTAAAAGCGATCTGCATATACAAACAAAACTATTAGAATATAGGCAAGCTAATCATGTTGTTAAGTTGATGTTGATTCCCTTGGTGCTATATCATTGGCATTCATACCAAGCAACTCTCTTTGGACCAAGAGACATGGCAAGTGCTACTTAATTTGGTCACAACACACGTCATGTTTGTGTAGTTGAAACTGCACCTTTCAAAATTCCTTCTTGTAATTCGGCATTCCTTGAACTCTGACTACCATGCCTACTCAGATTTTCTCCATTGCCTTTCTGAGAAGGCTTTTCATCAACCAGTATAGGTAGAGGGTATGCTTAAATTGGACGACTCTACCTCTTGTATTTCCAGGGTCCAGGATGAGGAAGCTATAGTCCTCCAATTTTGTATTCGTCTCACTCTAATGCTCCAATTTTGCTTCCCATTCTTCTAAGAAATTTCAAATATCCTCATTGGTTCCCTCTTCGTAAGCAATTATCACTTAACTAATTATCCTTTCGAAAAACTTCCAACCCATCGACCATCCATAGGTCCACGTTCTGCGTCACGCCTTGTTGCACGAGGTTTCTTACTATGGCCTCTAATTTTAGCAGGTCATGCCATGGTCTCTTTGGCCCAGTCCTATATAGTGAAGCAAATTGTAACTTGATTAAACTTAAAAATATTACAACAATGTGCATGCACACAGGTAGTAAGTTTGTGATGCTCCATCCCACTAGCTTCAAAACGCCTCTATCAATTGCACTACCATTCCCCTCGTGGTTGCATGCGAGTTCCATACAAGGGACTTGCTCATGACCTGCACGAGAGGTTACATTTCATAAAATATGCCCCCCATAAGCAATGGTCCAACATGCATTTCCTTCCCAAACCTAGGGAAAGAGGTGCAACTACCTACGGGTCGTTGTCCTAACCTGGCTAGCATGCCCATTTTTATCCACCTAGTTAGAAGAAAGAGGACCCAAAATAGGTATCTGCTCATCCCTGAGCCCCATAATGCCACCATTGTGAGTCCTCCTGCCATAGCCAATCTCAATTCCCTACTAGGCTTCTCTCCCTTAGTAATTTGCCTCGTTCTCCCCCATTCTGAGGTTTCTACAAATCCACCTCCAACTGCACATGGTCATGTTACAGAGGTTTCCTCTCATAATGCAGGTGAACTTGCAAACATCCCCATATCCCAACCCCCTGTACTCTCTAGAAAGAAACCTAAATGCTTCAACACCATGCCCTCTACCCAACGCCATCAAAATTCCCATACGAGAGAGGAGAATCTCTAAGCAAAGTGAGATGGAGAGGGTGCCTATCGGTTGCAAAAGTAGAAAGCAGAAGTAGACACATGCCACTAACCTACGCCCCCAACCCCCCACATCCTTATGATCCATCCCTAGGATTTTAACCCTCTCCCTCAAATGAAAACCGAAACAAGGCAACATAATGAGATAAGAGAGATGGTTAATAACATACTATAATCCTTCATGTGCAGTAAATGGAGATGCTGCTACTTGTGGCGCCACAAAATCAACCCTTTGTTCTAGTCTCCTTACCCACAGTTCTCAGATACAAAAATTAAAATGATTTTGAATTGAGGCAATTACAACTCTGATACTCACTAGACTTATCTCTGGGGGACAAAGAAACCCCAACACTTCCCTTCCACCCATTCCCACCTTTCCTATATGTAGTGACTTCCGTCATGCAAAGGGCCACCGTACCCATCGCCTCGAGCGTGTGGGGGGTGGTGGTTTTATACCTAGAATTACTAACCAATAATCCGATATTAATGTGGTAATTTTCTAGCTTGCACCCCAATCTCGGGTTTACATTATATCTTTTGAAATGTGTTTGACTTTTCATTTAAATGGTGCCAAACGTGGCTCCATTCTAAACCAAAAAATGATGAAACATGGTTGGTTTTTTTTAACCATATAGCAGTGTGTTAGATTATTTTTTTTAAATGGGTTTATTTCAAAATTCCAAATGAAATTGTGTCCAATGTGGCTTCATTCTCAACAAAAAAAAATATTCAAAAAATGAAACCTGGTTACTTTCGTTATAAAATCTATATTAGTGGGCTATGTTACATTTTGGAATATGATTGTTTAAAAAATTTGAAATTCCTTGGCAGACAGTAGGAGAAGTGACAAGAGTTTCTAATTATTGGTATATTCAAGGAACTCTTCTTTAGGCTAGGCTTTTATTTATCCTTTGTGCATCAACACTTTTTATTTTCTTTTCAATGCTGAAATGAGAGTTTTCCTTCTACAATTATAATTTATATTTTCCAATTCTTATTATGATAAAGGGTTTTAATAGGTTCTGCTAGTTTTGTCCAGTTGTTGTTGCTTCGTTTATTGTGGTTTGAAGAGGAATCCTATTTGTTTTTTGTGAGGGTTTTAATATTCACTTTCGAGGTTTTAATGGCTCGTTGAAGGTTTTGGCTTTATAGATTAGGAATCCATAACATGTATCATAGCTTTAAGAGTGTTATGAGTCTATAAGATTTTATGCATGGTTTTGTTTTGCATATTGAACATTGTTCATTGTAACTTAGGGACGTTTTACATAGTGAGGGATTTTGATGGGTCTTTGTAGTTATGCAGATTGCAAATGGTTGGTCTTTGTAATTTTGCATGATGTGTTATAATCAATGATAAATATTATATTATTTGGTATTTTACTAGAGTTGTGCAAAGTTTGGGTATATCTTCGAGCGTTATGACATGAACAATTCGAACTTGTTCAACGCAACTGTATTAAATAATTGATATGTTAATAGAGATTTTCAATTTTTTGTGTTAAATACAATGTAGAATATATATATTGAATTATGAGACAATCTTTTTTCCTTATCACATAAATTGTATACTTTGATCGATGGCAATGGATGCCCATATTCCTAGGAGAACAGATAAAGATAATGTAAGCATTTGCATTGAAGTAATTAAAATCTTGCCCATTTTCTAAATTATGAGGGTAGGATATGAACATATGGATGACTAGATCCACTAGCATTTTCAATAGTAGTTGATACCATCTCTTTGTGTTTCATTAAATATTTACATGATTGTCCATTCTCTTTAGAATTTGACAATCTTCATTATCTTGTGAGATTAACACTTTAATTTGGTTAAATATAAAATTTAATAAAAGTTAAAGTTTAGATAAGTTAAGTTAATTAGATTGGATTTTAATCTCTTAAGACAATTTCATTAATATATATTTTGAATCAACTACTTTTCTTACAATATTTTTTTTCTCTTCTATCTTTAATTAAATTAAATATAAAAATTAAAGTTTAGACAAATTAAACTATTTAATTTAGACTATAAAAAAAAAACCATATAAGTCAAATCAAATTTTTAACCATTCATAAATATTTACAAGAGTGTTTATAGTTTACCCAGAATCATAAACATTTCTTATTATATTATAGGGTTGGAACTTGTGAATAGTTAACGTTCTATTATTACACAACATTCATAATTAATCTACATTCAACATTCACAATTAATCTAAATTCATTTTTTTTATTGAATATATCAATACCATTTTATTTATTAAATAATCCATGAATACTATATTTTTCAAACTTTATACACATTTTATAAAATTTATTTTAATATTTAGAATGTATATTTTATACTATTATTAATATTAATTTAAAATTAAAACTACAATAAAGTTTAAATAATGTTTATAAAACTATCATTTCTATTATTAATAAAATAATTTAAAATAGTTTAAATAAAAGAAAGTTTAATATGCTTATTACTACATGTAACAATAGTCTTATGTTCTTCCAAACGGTTTTGGTTTCAATTTGTTATGAGAATTTAGCTATTGAACAGTACAATTCTTCTTTTTGAAAAATTGTAAGGTAATAGAATTGCAATATAGTACAATCGTTAAAGAATAGATGACATAGTGTAGGAACGAATTTGAAATCTAGGTTTTGAGTTTTTGATCAAGGTGAAGTTTCCTGCGAGAATTTAACTAATGTACATTACAACTCTTCTTGCGAAATTATAATGTAATAGAATTGAAATGCAATACAATTGTTAAAGAATAACTGACATAGTGCATGAATCACTTTCAAATTTAAGTTTTGAGTTTTAAATTAATGTTTAATTAAAAATAACGAGCATACATACATATCTTATAAATCTGGAAGTAAACAACTTTGTGTTTTGAGTGATTGAATATTTTTTTATAAACACGACTTGGTTTATTTGAATATTACAATAATAATACATTAATAATAGAATTAATAAATTTTATATTAAGAATACAAATATAAAAAGCATTACTAAAAATAATAAGTATTAGAACATATATTTATAGATAAAAATTGAGCAATATTACATAATTCAAACATATATCACAATTAATAAATTTATTAATGAGTAAAATAATGGAATAAAATGAAGCTTAATAAATATAAATCTATAAAATTAAGGTTTAATAATTAATATTCTTATTTAAGATACAATTTACACTATATTAATATTCAAATTTAAAATATTAGAAATATTTTTTAATATTAATAAATTAGATTATATTTAACATAAATAATAATTTATTTAATAATTTTATGTTTATCACTAATATTCCATAATATTATTTTACACCTGATAATAATATTAAACTATTAACCTATTAATAAATAGGTTAATAAAATTTATTTTATTATTTTGTTATATTAATTAAATATAAATCATTTAATATAATTTGTTTAACACTATTGTTAATGTAACTTACATATTGGTTTTGTTATTGATCATTTTCAATATTATTAAACACTAACAATTACAGTAAGTCATAATTAATCATTTATAAATATATTAAGTCACATGAAATATTAATAGTTTGATTATTAACTAATATATAAAACCATAATTTATGAATATGAATGTTATTCATTATTTATTAATATTATTACATTAAAGC
>APFE030904294.1:0-29084 GCA_000404065.3 Pinus taeda
AAAACTTGTATGCAGACTCAAAAAGGCTCTCTATGGCCTTAAACAGGCTCCAAGGGCGTGGTATTATCGGTTGGATAAGTACCTTCATCAACAAGGTTTTATAAAAGGATCAACTGATAGCAATTTATATATAAAAGTTGACAATGATATATTGTTGATACTTGTTGTGTATGTTGATGATATCATCTTTGGTAGCAATGAAGAAGACATGAGTCAAAATTTTGCCTTAGTGATGCAGAAAGAGTTTGGAATGTCCATGCTTGGTGAGCTCACATATTTTCTTCGTTTACAAGTCTAGCAAAACAAAGACGACATTTTTCTATCACAAACCAAATATCTCAAGCAAATCTTGAAGAAATATGGGATGGAGGACTGAAACCAGTATGCACCCCTATGGTGATAGGATGCAGCCTCAGCATAAATGATGAATCGGCAGCAATACATCAACCAACTTATAGATCCATGATTGGTAGTTTTCTCTATCTAATAGGCACCCGACTAGACATCATGCATGCAGTAGGAATAGTTGGAAGGTTTCAAGAAAATCCAAAGGAAACTCATCTTCAGGCAGTTAAGAGAATTTTCAAATATCTTCAAGGAACTCAAAACTATGGCTTATGGTATCCTAGAGGTACAGATCTCACACTTCATGCATACACAAATGCAGATTGGGTAGGAAGCGTGGATGACAGGAAAAGCACTAGTGGTGGTGCATTCTTCATGGGTCCTAGATTAGTATCCTGGTTCAGCAAGAAACAAAGCTCTATTGCGTTATCTACAGCTGAAGAAGAATATGTAGTTGCGGCATCTTGTTGCACACAACTCCTTTGGATGATGCAAACATTGCAAGATCTTCAAATCACTTGCACTCCACCTATTTCCATTTTTTGCGACAATACAAGTGCAATAAGTATTTCAAAAAATCTTGTCATGCATTCAAAAACTAAGCACATACCTATCAAGTATCATTTTCTAAGGGAACAAGTGCTTGAACAAAAAGTCAAGTTGGAGTATGTTCCTTCCAAGGAACAAGTTGCTGATATACTCACCAAACCATTTCCCAGGGAGACATTTGAATACCTCAGACAGAAGCTGGGAGTAGTTGATGCATCATCTTGCTGTTGAATCTTGTCTATTTCAGACTTTGTTGTACGCGAGTTTCATATGGGGTATACGTGTACATACGCTGGTTTATGTGGATAAATTCGACTTGAAGAAAAGAAAGGATGAGACGAGTCTGATATGGGTTTGTCAGAGACCATCTGGCACAGGTTCAGGGGGAGCATATATTCTTCTAATAATGCATTGTTGGCCTTATTGTAGAAGATATTGGTTCAATTCTCCAGTTGGTTTGATGTTAGGGGGAGCAAGTGCAGAAGGAGAACATGGATACTGCTCTATGATTGACAATTGTTCCTGATATTATGTCTTATATTTCTTTTGTCAAGGTCATGTAACGACCTATCTTGGTTGCCCCACTATGCCTGGGATGGATAATGGAATGTGCTTATTATATCATGTACATTCGTTGGGAGTCATATGTATGAGTATTTGGTGATAGGAAAAGTCATGTTGAAGATCATCTTCTTGCAGATCTTGCCTACAGTCAGGGGAAGCTTGGACAACACAACAAAACAGAGATTTCAGCATGTACTTAGGGGGAGCATAACCCTTTGCCCTTGATGTCAAAAGGGGAGGATGATTTTGAGTGACTTTGGGTTGCCATCAAATCCAAAGGGGGAGATTGTTGGCATTATGACACAGGTTTCGTTCTATGGCACAGGTGTTGTACTTGATGGAAACTCACTCCAATAGTAGATCACAAGTTTAGGCACTCAAAGAATGAAGAAAATAAGATATTTGTAGGTTCCTGTTCACAAAGTTGCGGTCCTCGGCTGGTTCCGCAAGTACGCCGTTGAAACAATGCAGACATGTTAGCAGGTTTTCCGAACAAAAGGTGCGATCCCTAAAGTGCACAGATTTTCATGCAAACGTGGGAGGCAAAATAGCGGGATGAGAGTTGTACTGGGGCCTCCACCCTTGATGAGGTGCATTCCACTGAGGTTGTGGCTAAGTATAGGAATGGAATAAATGAGCGGCTAGTTGGGCATGATATTGAGATGGATATGACCAAGGAGGAGGTGTGTACCAAGAAGGATGAGTAGGGGAAACCGAAGAAGGTATGGAAGTGGCTTGATTGGGGTTGTAGTATGCCTAAGATGTCCCTTGCATTCCCTGCTGGTATGGTCTAGGTCCATGCGGTCTCCTTTGGGTCATGAAATAGAGTGGTTCAGTGGCTCCTTCGGCCCCTTGGTATACAGCTTTAAGTCCAGGTAAGGAAGGGCATTTATCTGTAGAATGATCTTCTTCACAGACTAAACAAATCTCTATAGAGTTCAATGGACATTCATTCCTAAGATGCCTTCTGGTGCACCTAAGACAAAAAATGGCCAAAGCCCTCTCTACTTCCTCTTGTTTCCTTTTGATATGCAAGGTATGTATTTGCATGGTAAGAGTCTGCAACATCTCACTCTTGAAGTCTTCCAACATGTTTCCAAGTTCACCTTTAAGGGATGAACTGGATCAGGAGGTACTAGTTATGGGTTGACTCCCCCTACCTCTCTTTCTGGCTGCCCTAGAGTGGTTTCTAGAAACAATTTTTATGTCTTCATAAGGTAGTTAGTAGATGTCTCCCCCAGCCAGTAAATGGAGGGTGTCTAGAAGGTCTTCCGGAATTCCTCTAAGCAGGACCAACTTCAGAGATTTAGGTTCAAGCGTGCACCTGACCCTTTTATAACTAGGTTGAAACCTTTCTTCATAATCTTCCAAGGATTCATAACTTCCCATGGTCATTCAGAAGATTTCTTCCTTGGTATCTTTTGACCTACAATAGTCTCGATATTTGTTATTAAAGGCTTGTTGCATCTGAGCCCAAGTTGTGATGTTGTTTCCAGGTAACCCCATGAACCAGCGCAATGTTGCATCCTTGAGGGAAGAAGGAAACAACTTCAATTTCTGCTCATCTTTTGCATAGTCATACGTTTGCAGATAACAACAAACTCAAATAGGAAGGTGTCAGGATCTTTTGTAGTCAATCCATGGAAGTGAGGTAGGGACAAAGGGTTGATGTTCTTCATTTTAGTGTCCCCATTGGTCTCTTGGATGGGAAAGGTACCCTCTACTCTTTCTCCATTCTCCCTAGCATTTATGTTTTCAGCCATTGTCTCAGGAGGGATGTTTTCTTCCTCTTCTTCTCCTATAGGTTCTTCAAATATCTCAGGTTGTTCCCCTAAAGGTTCTTCTGGATCACTGCCACCGAAGAAGAGAGAAAGGTGGCTTTATGGTGTGGTGGGGGTGTTGGGTAAGAATTTTCCTAAATTATCTCTATTTCTACGAGGCATGAAAGGAAATCTTTTTTGGTGATTTTTGTTTTTCTGCTTGTACCTACAAAACTGAAATTTATTGAACAAACAAATTGCAACAACTGAAATGAACTTGCTAAAAGGAAATTGCATAATTGAAATGAAAGCAAGGAAATGACTAATCTAGAATGAAAATTGCAGAATTGAAAGGACGAATCTACTTTTACTAAAATGGAAATTGCAGAATTGAAAGGGCTAATCTACTTTTGCTGAAACGGAAATTGTAGAATTGAAATGAAACCAAGGAAATGAAGAAATTGAAAGAAACAACTACTCTGCTTTTGCTAAAATAAACTACTTAGTAGAATGTTGCAGTAGAAAATAGAAGAAAAACAGTAATCACAAAATACTATGGCACTTCCCTGGCAACGGCACCAAAAAGTGGTGAGCACTAGTATTACAACAATAATGCTACAACTCCTAGGGCTTCCTACTTTACTTTTATCAACCTGGTAGTTCGTAACAAACTTGGAAGCGACGGTGTTGTATGCACAAGTACTAGTTCTTAATGCAGGCTATCACTTGGTTAGCTGGCGCAAGATCACTAGGAGCTCAAGCCAACTTCTATGATTTCCAGAAGAAGCTTTATGTGTGATGAGAGAAAGGAAAGCTCACTCTACAGAGGCTACTCTATTTGCAGAAAGGAAAAGAAGACTGAAATGTAAAGTAACCCTAAAAAACCCTAATTAACCAACTAACCCAACTTTTGTAGAAAGAGAGATAAAAAAGCATAAAATGAATTCCATTACCTACTTAGAAAGTAAACAACATCTATTCAAGCTATTTCTAGAATGTAATGAGAAAAAAACATCTTTTTGGCTTTTTATGTGTTTTATGTGAAATTGTCATGCATATAATTTATTTGTTTGTGGATGTGGCAGTGATTAGGCAGTGATAGAGGGTGACTTTGGAGTTTGCAGAGGTGTAGGAAGGTGTGGATGGGTCCTAGGAGGCCTCTGGTAACCTTCTGGAGGCTTTCCCTGCAATCTGACTTCAAAAAGTCACCTACAAGAATTTCTACAGGAGGCTGCAAGGGATCTACAGGAGGATCTACAAGAGGATGTCGAGAGCTGGTTTTAGAGGTTTTGAAGGTGGAGAAATGGTGGGAAAGGGTGGCTGAAAACTATAGGGATGTGTTAAGGTGTCCAGGGTTCATCAAGAAGGATTAGGAAAGAGAATGATGGTTGGATTTGTTCAAGGGACGAGAGGAAAGTTTATGAGAAAACGCAACAAACTAGGGAATATTTATGAGGAGTTGTGAATGACCTGTGGAGCATGTAGAAAAAAAGATGGTGATGGCTAATTTATTGACTTATTATGAGCAGAGATGTACTACAAAAGCACTGCAAATCGAACACTGAAACTTAGCAGTAAAAGAAACTAGCTGCATAAAAAACAGAACTTTATCTCATGTTAACCTAAATTATGATATAGAAAAATAGAATGCTGAACAATGCTATATGGAAAGGAAAGCATGGATGGAGATTTATTGTAGAAACAAAAATGAGTATGGCCAAATGGATTTGAAGCAAAGCATTAACCTCTAAATCAAACTATAACACTAGAAATTGCATGGAGAAGGAAAAACTGTGTTTTTAGTGGCAGCAGGAGGGTCTTGACCTTAGCTCATCGTCCCAAAGGGAGGAAAGGAGGTCAAGGCCCTATTGATGGCCATTTTTTATCTTTCTCTTACCACTGTTTAACCTAATTCAGAAAACTAAAATGGAAACAGCTATGTAAATCACCAAAAAGCAACTTATTTTACTAAGGAAGAAATCTATCTAACAACAACTAATTCATGAACTGCACCAGACATATAAATACAAAAAAGAGGTGTTGGGTAGCTTGGGTTGGGCCCTAACCCAAGAGATTTAGCCCTCTGGAAGAACTTAGTGCTGGCTCAGAAAATATTTCATCTTCATTATCAAAATAATAGTCACATTACATAAAACTGTCCACAAAAGTAAGCTCGAAATGAGCTGAGCAAAAGCTGCAGCAAAAGTGCGAAAATTTGACTAACATCCAACAACCTACTAAGGCCCTAGGCCTCTCTCTTTATAATACTAGATCTCCCAACAACTCTTCTAAAATCAGGGAGGCTTGACTCCTAGGACTTGAGATAGACAGCAGTTGACATTCACTTGCTCGGCTGCCTCTTTGATGCATTGATGTGGCTGCTTGTGCTCTGAGCTTTTTGAAGGATGATTCGAAGTAGGGGGTAATCAATGAGGGAGACACCCTCCTATAAATCCTCTCCCTTATCTTCCTCGAATATTGGCTGCCATATCCTCATTAAACCTTTGACTTTGTCTCAAAATTGACCAAAAATATGCATAAAGCACACATTAGACTTCATGGCATAATGACTAACCCAACTCACTCTATTAGCACAAATATAATAAAAACAATGCAATAAAATAATGATAATGGTGGATTAAGCTAAGTTAGGAGGCCAAATGAGCCCATATAATTACCCATTTATGGGGTTCATCAACCAGAAGCAGTCATAGAAACAAGAACTTGATAGCTACGAAATCGATCAATTTTGGAGTATCTCATCAAGTGGAAGAACTTATTCGTTGAAGATTCCACATGGGAGGATGAGAATTTTATACATGAGCATCTAGAACTACTCAGGAATTGAGGATAATGCTTTTCGAAAGGAGAGGGGCATGTTAGGTCCCTATAATACTAGTGATTCCCCCATTACTATTGTCACTGTAGCCCTTATTTTTATTATTGTGACCCTATTATCACCATTTTGTTATTAGTGTGCCCCATAGAAGACCACTATTGTTATTTTTGTGCCCTTATGTTATTACTGTTATGTCAACTTGATTATATTGTGACACCTTAGACTCTTATATATAGAAGGGAGGTTTAATCATTTATATCATCCAATAATTGTTCATTTGTGCAATGTAAAGGAGGTTTCCCCCTCGAAGAGGCTGAATTCTAAGGCGTTGATCTATCTTTTTTTTAGATGGTTTCATAACACTCTTTGACTGTCAATCAGAGTCTTAGACTAAGGCTTCAGAAGAGGTTAAGATGGGAGAGAGAGAGAGGAGTTGGAGGGTTAAGGGAAGGTTGATGCAACTGATGGTAGTAATCACTCTTTCTACATCAATATAGAACTGCAATTGTGTTTTTCACTCCGAGATGTTGATAGTATGACTTGTTTGTATGTTTTTTCAATATCATTAGCATGAGTGGATTAGATATATACAACTAGATATCTTTATATGTTCATGCATTGTTTATCAAGGTTTTATGTTGTGATATTATGCTTGTCTTTGCTATGTGCAGGTTTTGATCTGGAGTCGGCTCAAGGGTCTTCCCCCTAGCTGCATTGTGCTCTCCAATAACACCACAGTAAGAATCGAGGTAATAATTCCTTCTCTCTTTGATATTCATTTGTTAAACATAGATATGCATGTATCTTTGTGACAATTTTGGTTAATCCGACTATCTACCAAGGATCCCAAGAAGATCCTTGAGGGTTTCTATATCACCAAACACCCGTGCATTAATCCCTATAGCAGCTATCTAGAGAGCTTCTTCCCTAGTTTTAGGGAATTGAGGGGCAACATATTTTTCTATGGGGGCTAGGAGAGTTTTCAAAAACTAGTCCATATAGACATAGCCCTTGAACTCATGAGCTTTCTAGAGGCTTCTCCTTCTATGCCATTCTTAAACATGGTCAGAAAGGCGAGTGGCTTAAGTTTGGCAAAAGGAAGTGAAAAGTTTGATATCGATGTCATATCGAAGAGGTAAATGGAAATAAGATAGGAAGGCATTGGTAAGAGTCACAAAGGTGGAATGAGAGGCGTGTAGTTGGTCGAACTACCACTTGAAAGCAAATCCAGTTAGAGTGCGTTGGAAGAAATGAAGAAAAAAGGAGTCCTCGGTGATGGAGTTGGATGAGCACCACATGTGGAAAGAGGGAATGTGATTGGTAGGGTCTTCTCCAAGATTCCCTTCAAAATTATGAATGTTTGAAGGAAGTTTATTTGGCATGGAAGGCCAATTTTTTTCATGGAGAATGGGGTCATTGATGAGCTATTCAAGTTGAGGAGACTCAAACTAGCCATGTAGGGAAGAAGTGGTTAATTAGTGGTCATACCTAAAGAGGTTTTGATATTGCCTCCTTGAGAGTTACCTTGATTAGGAATAGTGTAACCACCTTGGTTTCTACCATTTGAATTAGTTCCTGACATGGTAGCGGTGTGGAGTTGGGAGGATACAGAATTATAGGAAGAGCTAGAAGAATCATAAGAACTACAATTTATATGTGTACTAGATCGAGGAACCCAAAATCATCGAGTAGGGCTAAGATAATATAAGAAAAGTCTTTCGGTAGAAATCACATAAGATAATTTTGGCTAATGCGTTTCAAACCAACAGGTATGGTTCATCATCAATACCACACTGTTCAGTTCAAAATGTGTCGGCCAAAATTCTCTTATGTGATTTCTACCGAAAGACTTTTCTTAATTCATTATGGATCACAGAAGTCTGAGTTCATAAGGTAAGATAATATCTTAAAGGAAACTCGGGAAAAATGCCACGAAGTCTCTGGGACAAGCACCTAGGGGGTGCAATGGTGTCAGAACAAAATAAGAACCATGAAGGCTAAAGGGTAAGAATGAGAGTGGAAAACAACAAGCAAACACCTAGTGTAGTGGTACCAAGTGTAAACTAGATATAATTACATGCTATACTAATCCAATAAAACATGTACCATCAAATAAAAATGACCTCTATCCTAAAGGTGATGTAAATCCTCAAAAAAGCCTAAGTTCTACTATTTTAGATGGCCTTCCAAAATACGTCTTACTTGAAGGGGTCTCATGTTTGCAGGCAGAGCTTTCGAGAGGAAGGTAAGGTAAAGGAGTGGTCACAACCCACAACCACCCCTATAGGGTATTTTCTTAGGAATTTCCACTAAGGTTAGCTTTGTCTCATGGGCGTGGTCAAATATTGAGCTTATTGGTAGTAAGTCAATAATGTGAATCCCTAGACCAATGATTCAGGTAGCCTCATGAAGAGTCATGTGCACTGAGACCTAAGCTTAGACTCCTCTGAATTGGGCTTATCGTGTGCTCTGGTTTTGACCGTCGTATTGTGAAGGATTTCAAGCTCCCTACAAGGACAAGTTTCTATGTCTCAGTGTAGGTGATCAAGGGGGGTTTTAAAATCGTATCCCACAGATCGTAAAACTAACTACAATATTATTTTTCCCTATTTCCCAAGTGGGCTTAATATATGTGAGTTAAGTTATGATTAATGTGGAGTGTTTCAAGTCTTTGTTTGGCACTTGTAGCGAAGCTCTCATTCACTTAGGGTTTGAATGTGTGAATAATGTGTATGTGTATAATTTGATTAAAGGATATTTTATGATGCCAATGATGCTGAAAAATAAAGTACATAAACTGTAAATAATACTGAAAATGAACAGTAAAATATCAACAAGCTCAAGCGCAAAATCCCTACCCAAAAAGGCCTATCAAGAAGAAAGAAAAATGATGGAAAAAACAAGCAGCCTGGTGAGCACCAGTGTTGCAGCAAGAATACTACAACTCTTGGGTTGCCAACTTTACTTTTATCAACCCGGTAGTTCATAACAAACTTGGAAGCGTCGGTGTTGTATGCACAAGTACTAGTTATTATTGCAGGTTGTCACTTGGTCAGTCGGCGCAAGATCACTAGGAGCTCAAGCCAACTTATATAGATCTCAAAAGAAGTTCTATGTGTGATGAAAGAAAGAAAGATAATTCTTACAAAAGCTACTCTAGTTGCAGAAAGGAAAAAGACTGGAATGTAAAGAAAGAAATAGTAAACCCTGATTAACAAGCTAATTCTACTTTTGCCAAAAAAACTATGAAAACCATGAAAGAATGCCATTACCTACTCAATAAAGTAAACAACATCTAACCATGATATTTCTAGAAGTAAATAAGAAAAAAACATATTTTTGGATTTTTATGTGTTTTTATGTGAATTTGGACATGCATCTAATTTAATGTGTGTGAGTGTGGCAGTCAACAGGTGGTGTTAAAGGGTGGTTTTGGAGCTTGGGAGGATGTAAGATGGTGTGGATGGGTCCTAGGAGGTCTTAGGTGGCCTTCTGGAGGCTTTTCCCAAACTCGACCTTCCAAAGAAATCCTACAGGAAAAACTACAGGAGGGCACAGGGAAACTACAGGAGGAAAATAGGGAAACTACAGGAGGCCTACAGGAGGAGGCCGAGAGCAATTTTCGCTATTTTGAGGGCGTGAGAGTGGGTGAAAAAGGTGGATGAAGGTTGGAAGGAAGTGTTAGGATGCTTATGGTATACCATGAACCACCAGGAGAGAGAAAGATGATTGGGTTTGCTCAAGGAGAGAGGAAGAAGTTCTATGAAAAATGCAGGAAACTAAGGCAGAATTGAGGTGAGGTTTGGGTAGATATGTAGGGCATGGATCAGATGGGGGATGTGATTGTTGATAAGCTAGCCTACTTTTGGAAGAGATCTACTGCATAGAAACTAACAGTTAACCAAGAAGATCAAGCAAACAATGAAATGAGTGCATCTAAAAAAACAGAGTTTTGCATTAAAGTGGTCTAAACTATGATCTATGAAAGGAAATGTTGAGAAATGTTGCAAGAAAGGAAAGCATGAAAGATGACTATTGCAAATCAGGAAATGAACATGATAAAGAAGATGTGAAGCAAAGCAAAACTGAACTATTAACCTACTAAAGAGCTGCAAACACTAGAGGTCCTATGAATGAGGAAAATCTGTGTTTTTGGGGCAGCAAGAGGGTCTTTGCCTCAAATCATTGTCCCAGAGGGAGGAAGAGAGGCCAAGGCACTATTTCTAACCTTTTTAATATTTTCTGTTCACTGCTCAACCTACTATAGAAAGCACAAATGGAAGCAAACTACTAAATCATCAAAAGCAACCTATTCTTAACCATAAAAGAAATACATCTAATAGAAAATTAATCTACAACTGAAGTAAGCATACAAATACAAGTAAAAAGAAACTTGGCTACTTGGATTGGGCCCTAACCCAAGAGATTTAGCCCTCTAAGGTAACTTAGTGCTAGCTCAAAAAGGATTCCATCTTTATTATAAAAACATAGCAAGTTTACATGACACTGTCACAAAAATAGTAAGCTCGAAATTTGAGCAGAGTTTACATAAGAAAAAATCTGACCCTAATGAGGCCCTAGGCCTCTCTACTTATACATCTAAAGCTACCAATATATTCCTTAAAATCAGGGAGGCTTGGCTCCTAGAACTCGAGATAAGTATCAGTCATCCTTCACTTGCTCGGCTTCATCCTAGTGCATGATTCGGCTGGTTGTACTTCGAGTTGAATGAAGGGGAATTCGAATTGAGGAGTAATAAATGAGGGGGATTCCCTCCTATAAGTCCTCTCCTCTATCTACTTCGAGTTATTGCTTCCATTTGGCCACTGGATCCTTGAATTTGACCTCAAAATCCATCAATAATCTAAATTAAATACATGTTAGATCACATGGCATCATAACTAACTCAACTCACTCTATAAGCATATATACAATCAGAAAATCATACAATAAGCTAAGAGAATGGTTGATTTGACTAGGTTAGGAGGTAAAATGAACCCATATAATTACCCATTGCTGAAGGCTCATCATCACCCCCCTACTGAAGGTGTTTCTCAACCTCTGAGCAACTTAGTCAATCTCCTCATCTTTTATGGCCCTGGTGGCCTCCCTAGCATCCCAGCCTTCTAATGTGGTCTGCTCATGTTGGCCATAAAACCCTACCTTTATTTATTTTTCCTTCACTGCGCCTCCTCTTCTTCTTCTCTTTTGCTTTCCAGCATGCCTAAGAGGAGTGGGGGACTCAGTTTGAGGCCAATCCAATTGAGCTTCAGCCTTTGCATGGAGCACTTGTACATTGGCACTCTTTTCAATGCCTCCTTCAGCCTCATGGGGGAATGGTATTCCCTGATCTGCAAATAGCGAGGTATTTTGTTCCATCTTCTCATGCATGCATGCACACAGTCATTCCCAAGTAGCCTTTGCATATCTTCAAAGTGTGCAATGGCTTGTGCTTGATTGGTTAGATATTTAGGGGCAATATGAGGGTCATTGGCAAGCAGGTTGTGTGTGCTAATGAGTGCCATAGGATCTGATGGCTCAACTCTTATCATTAATGGCTCATTCTACTCTTTTATCATCAATATTTTCATTTCTACTACCATCAATTCTTCATGGTTCATCTATGAGGCCATTGCCATTAATTGCAAGTCCCCTAGCTTGGCATTGGGGTCCCACACATTCATGTCTATGAGGGCCATATTGTGTAGGTAGAACTCTACCATATTTCCCTTATCCTCTAAGGTGCTTTGGTCACGTAGGTCCATGAACTGCCTGTAGTCTTGGAAAGGCATTGTGCCTCTTTGTGCCAAAGTCTTTATTTGGAATTTAAGCCATTGGTCCTTTACATAGAATCCATAAGATTTGGCTGGTGTTCTGCATTGTAATGCTTCCATGGATAAGCTAGCCATGTATGCCAGCTGAGTCTCTTTCTCTTGCAGTTGCCTCCTTAGGATTTCATTCTCATTTTTAAGGTGGCTTCTTGTCATGGCGTCTCGGTCTCTGAGAGCACTCAATTCTCTACCAATTTCCCTGAGTTTGTTTTCCATATGGCCAACATCCTCAACCCCTTTGGATTTGGTTATTTGCATCCACCTGTGTGTTCTCACTCTTTCTTTCTCCAATTCGAAAAACAGTGGAATTGAAAATTTTTGTGGGATTATTCTGTCTCCCTCAAGTAGATTGTAATAGGAGGAAAGACTAGGCTGGGGGTCAGGTTCTTGTATCTCTTTTGCTTCCTCCTTCACCTCTGGCTGTCCTTCTATCCTTTCCTCAAGATTTTGAGTCTCCTGTAGTTTAGACAGTGTCCCCTAGAGGACGGTCTCAGCCTCTTGTAGGTCTGGCTTTAGGTCCTATAGTACTTCCTTTTCCTTCCATGTAGAAGATCTTGGAGTCCTCCTTTAATATGAGATAGGTGTCTTAGAAGGAGATTCTTTCACCTTGGCAAATGGTGAATCTTCAATGGTAATGGGAACTTTTGAAGAGAGCTGAGGTTTGCCTGTTTTAATTCTTGTGCTCTTCCTTGCCCTGAAATACTTGGAGATCTGCCTTTTCCTCTTCTGATTTGTCTTGATTGGTATACTAAGGGCAGTGAGAGCATCTACTACCTTTCCTTCCAAAGTCTCAGGGGACTCTTCCCCTTGCTCTGCCTTCTCTACCTCCTTTTCTCCTTCTATCTCTTTTTCTGTCTCTTCAACTTTTCCCTCCTCTGTTTCTTTTCCTTCCTCCTTCCTTTCTTGTTCTACTATGTCACCACTAGCTTCACCTTCTTCTCCATGTTGTTCTTCCTCTTCACTGCCAATAGGACTGACATCATAGGTCAATGCTTTTATGTCATCCTCAGCTATCATATTTTGAAAAACTTCCCATGCTATAGGGAGTGTAAAGGTATGGAGGGATTCCTCTACTAGGAGTTTGATTAAGCCATGGTGAGCTAACTGCCCTGAATTTCCTGCTTGTACCTTGGTGCTGGAGCCAATGAGGGACTGAAGGAGAAAATAAGGGATACTAAGCTTTTGATGTGCTGGGGTATCCATGCCATACCTCAAGTCATGGAGGATTCTAAAATGATAACCATAGACAATGTTGTGCCTCCCCTCACAAGAAATGTATTTAATTATTTGGTAGCTAACCTCATCCCAGGGATATGGTATACTAGCCCTTCTAATTCTGTTTTTATCTTCCACAGGGGTCTCATTATTTTGGAAGAATTTCTTCTTAGAAGCCTGGCCAATGGGTTTTTCATCTTTACTCCAATGCAACCCAAGAGGAAGGGTAGTGAACCTACTGATGAATTCTGGGGTTATTTCAATGGAGAGGACTCTAAGGGTTACAATGGCATGTGTTCTTGTGTGGGGACCAGAGACAGAGCAAACTCTTGGGCAATCTCCTCATCAAACCCTCAGAATTTCTCAAAGAAGTTCATCCAGTTTGCCCTTGTGAATATGTCCACTACTTGGGGATGTGCATGGAGCCTAGTGGAGTTAGTAGTCTCCCTTCTCATAAACCCTCCTATAATACTTCCTGTGATTTTTTGTAAAAACCAAATATGGAGGTGGAGACAGAGATTTTTTTATAAAAATAAAAAAATAGAGGAGACTGTGTTTTTTTTTTTTTTTTTAATAACAGAAATTTTTTATGTATTTTCTGCCCTCCTAAAGACTTATTTCCTCCTCAAATTGAGATCACTTCTTTCATATATTGATATTCAACAGGGGATATGCATGAACCCTACCTCTTTAGACTGAAATTCATTCAAAAACCGTGTTTTCTACCTTCAAAATGGCTCACTGCCCCTCTTGTAGAAGCTCGTTGTTCCTCTTGTAGATTTCCTGTAGGTGCTCCTGTAGACAACGTCGAGAGCAAGAATATGGAGGAAATCGATGGAGGATGGTGGTTACAAGGCTATGGGGGCACAAGAGGAATTTTGTGGCTGAGTTACGAGGAGGAAATGAAGAAAAGGTCATGTGAATACATGGGGAGGAGTGCTCATTACACTTTATGGATATTTTTTATTATGAGTGCTGAGCTGGCAAGGTGTACATTGGCCATATTTGTACCGTTGGTCCCCACCTACCTTATCATCATGCCCCTTCCTCATAATCATCCCTCATTATTTCATCATAGTTCACACTTCCTCGCACTACCTATCCTTGGCATCTTATGCTTGAGTTGACTATGCGCACGTGTGGGTGACATCTCGGATGAGTGGAGTCAACTAAATGAAGGTGGCCAAGTTAACTGGCCACCTTTCCCTCGTTCATTCTCAACTGTCTCATTGCCTTCATATAATCTCTAATTACACAAATGCAAATAGAGGAGTGACTTAGTTACTTACCTGTGTCCTGAGTGTATTTGCTGTGAGGTGTTGTGGCTTCCTTTGCTGCATGCCTCCATTTCCCTTTATGCATGTTGTCTCTTCTTGCTGATGTGTGGTTGTGAGCTTGTGTAGGTTCTTCTTTGCTAGAGCTGAGCTGCATGTGCCTTTCCAACCTTCATGTGTGCACTCTCTTGCTGTTGGAGCTAGACTTCTATGGGATCAACTGCTACAGGAATTCCTACAGGAGCTCCTGTAGCTGCTTCTCCCCTGGAAACTTCAACTTTTCCCTGTGCTTGGAGCTCGAGAATAATGCTAGAGGTGTCATGCATGATGGAGGGAAAATAGGTAAGCTTCAGGTAAGGTTATTGGTGCCTTTTTCCTTATTTTTATATTTTATTTTTTTCATATTGGAAAACTATTTTTTCTGTGTTTTTCTTGGACAGGAAAAGAAATGATGCTTGGGGGTGTGATGCAGGCTTAGAAATGATAGCAAGGAGGCTTGAAGGTGGTGAGAGAGATGATAAGTTCCTCATGAAGCTCTTCCGATCCCTCAAATTTCCTTCTATAGACATTTTTGTCTCTCTGTAATTCCTACAGGAGCCTCCTGTAGAAAACACAGAGCCTCCTATAGAAAACACAATTAAAAAAAAAAGTACAGTGGAGTGAAAGAGATGCCAAATATGATGGAGGAAGGTGTGGAGAAGGTGAGATGGATGTTGGTGTGAATGTCAGGGTTCCCTTGGCACCTTCTCCTGCTTCCTGTAGTCCTCCTGCAAACCTGCAATGCAACAAAAGTTCATTTTTCTTTTCTCTTTTTTTTTTAAAACAACTAGGGTGCCTCAGAGAGGTTTTCACCTTAATTGCCTGCCCTGGGCAGCTCCAAGAGAGGTTTTCACCCAGGGATCTTTTTTTTTTCTCTTTTTTCATCACTCGGCCACCTTGGAAGAGGTTTTAAAACCAATGATGGGACTCAAGCGCCTCAAGGAGGTTTTCACTTGAATCCTTATTTTTTATTTTTTTCTTCTCTTCAATGAGTGGGTGAAGTGGAAACTAAGACATGCTCCACTACCATCATTGTTTTATTCAAATCTTCAATAAAATCTCGCTTGGAGAGGGGTTTCTTGTAGACTTTCAATCAATGTCCAATGACAAGCATGAGGATGGCTTCATCATCAATGGTTCTGATCATAACTGAACCATTGTCATTGCATTTCTCCACAGTGTAGAGTCCCAGCCATCTTGTTCTTAGCGTGCCTTTGAAATATCTGTATCTTGAATCATACAGTAGTGCCCAATCTCCCTCTTAGAATTTCTTCCCCTTGATATTTTTGTCATGCCATATCTTTCTCTAAAGCTGAACTACCTCTGTATGGAGAAGGGATTGCAATTTGTATTCATCCAATCCATTGAGCTGAAGTAATCTCTCCTTCTATGCATGGATGAGGTCTAGGTCCAGCTAAGCTGCCATCCTTAGGGTATTGAATTCAAACTCTATTGACAACAAAGCCTTCTTCCCATAGACTAGTTCATAGGGTGTGAACCTGGTGGTGGTCTTCCATGTTGTGTTGTAGGCCCAAGTGGCCTCAACTAATCTCTCTGCCCAGACTTTTCTACTGCTGCTCACTACCTTGGTTAGGATCCCTTCCAAAGCTCTATTAGTGACCTCCACTTGCCCATTGGCTTGTGGATGGTAAGGAGTGGAAGTCCTGTTCTTGATCTTATGATGTGTGAGCAGGTCTTCAATCAGGCTGGAAGTGAACTGACTGCCTTGGTCCGTGACCAACTCTCTCAGGTACCCAAATTTGTAGAATATGTTTTCTCTAAAAAACTCAGCTACTTTTTCTTCTGTTGTTTCTTTGATTGCTTTTGTCTCTGCCCACTTTGTCAGGTAGTCGGTGCACACAATGGTGTATTGCTTCTGCTTTGAAGGGGGGTTGATAGGCCCCATAAAGTCCATGCACCACTTCTCGAATGGCTCAAAGGTCACTTGAGGTTGCATGGGCATTTCATCCTTTGGAGTGGGTTCCCCATCCTCTGACATCGATCACACTAGCTCGTGTGTATCCTCACATCCTGATGAAGAGTGGGCCAGTAGTAGCCTGCTTGCAATATCTTGAAGGTGGTTCTTTTTGCTGCAAAATGACCTCCACAAGGCCCACCATGACAGGTCAGGAGGATGTCAAAGACTTCCTCCTCCCTAAAACATCTTCTCAAGATCTGATTGGGTCCAACTTTGAAGATATTGCCTCCAATCTAGGTGAAAGGGGCACTTTTCCTTACTATCCTCCTCTTCTCTTTTGAGGATAGGTGTGATGGGAATTGTGCTGAAACCAAGTAGTTTTCTATATCAGCAAACCATGTAGAGATTACCGATATAGCAAATAGGTGTTCATCTGGCATTTGGTCATCCACTATTCCTTCTTCACCTGCAGGCAAATTCACTCTAGACAAAAAGTCAGCAACAACATTCTCTTTTCCAAGCTTATCGATAATTGTCAAATCAAACTGTTGTAGTAAAAATAACCATCTAATAATGCGAGCATTTACATCTGGTTTGTTCATCAAATATCTAATTGCAGCATGATCAGTGTGCACAAAGGTTTGATAGACTGTCATATAATGTCTGAATTTGTTTAAGGAATGCATGACAGATAGGAGTTCCTTCTCAGTCACTGTATAATTTAACTCTGCTTTTGAAAAGTTTTTTCTTATAAAGTATATGGCATAAGGTAACTTTCCATAAATTTGTCCTAAGGTTGCTCCTATTGCTTTGTTAGAGGCATCTGTGTGAATGTGAAAAGGTAGGGCCCAATTTGGGCCTCTGAGAATTGGGGCAGTCACTAGCTTGCTCTTCAAGGTATCTAGGGCTTCTTGACAGTTTTCTGACCATATGAACTCAACATCTTTTCCTAAAAGGCCAAACAAAGGAGAGGCTATCTTGCTAAAGCCTTTAATGAATCTCCTATAATATCTAGCTAAGCCTAGGAAACTTCTGACATCTCTCACCTTTTGAGGAGGTGGGACCCTTTGGATGATGGCAATTTTGTTGGGGTCCACCTGCAGTCCTTGTTGAGATATTGCATGACCTAGTACGGTCCCTTTAGTCATTAAAAAATCACATTTTTTCAGACTAAGGGATAGGTTCATCTAAATACACTTATCTAGAACTTTTCCTAGGTTAAATAAGGCTTCTTGAAAGTTAGAGCCATAAGGAGTAAAATCATCCATGTATATTTCTACTACATCATGAACCAGTTCAGAAAATATACTCAATACCGCTCTTTGGAAAGTGGTTGGAGCATTGTACAAACCAAAAGGAAGGACCCGATATGGAAAGGTACCCCAAGGAAAAGCGAAAGTGGTCTTATCTTGGTCTTCTGGGCTTATTTGAATCTAATTGTACCCGCTAAACCCAATAAGAAGGAGAAAAACTTTTTCCCTACGAGACTGTCTAACACTTGATCTATGAAAGGTAGGAAAGTGGTCCTTTTTAGTGGCTTTGTTCAATTCTTGATAGTCAACACAGATTCTCCACTTACCATTTTTCTTTGGCACTAACACCGAAGGAGAGACTCATTCACTGTCAAAGATGGGATAGATGAATCCTGCATCCAACAATTTATGTAGTTCTTCCTTAACAATATCTTTAAGTGCTGGATTCATCCTCCTTTGAGGCTGCTTGACTGGCTTGCAATCTTCCTTGATGTATATATGATGAGTACATACTGAAGGGTGCACTCCCTTCATCTCCTTATAACTCCAGGCGAAGGCATCTAGATGTTTTTTCAGTAGGCTGCATAGCTCCTTCTCCTAGGAAGTAGATAGGGATGGATTGATTTTCAATGTTCTTTCTAGGCCGAACTCTATATTTTTGACACGGAGAGAAGTAGGGTTGACCGCACAGAGATCATTTAAGGGGTTGTTTTGGGTTTCTCTTACTATGTCTTCTAATGGTGATACACTGGGAGACAGATTATGAATTAAATTTTCAATCATATCATCCTCATCTTGTGGTTTTCCTCCCATGGTGATTTCCAATGCACAAAGTGGTGCAAAATAAACTTCATCCTCATCCTCCTCCTCCAACTAGAGAGGTAGATCATGTTCTAGCTAGGGTTGAGCAGGAGGATATAGGGTTAATTGCTTGGACATGTGCCCATTCTTTATGGTCATGTTCCCAGCTCGGCAGCTGATGTAGGCATCAGCTGTAGCCAACTAGGGTCTTCCCAGGATGAGAGGATACCCAGTGAGCTTTACCTTTGGCTGGATAACTAAGAAATCAGTAGGGTACTCTCAAGAATCAATGGAGACCATCACATCTTCCACAATCCCCTCAGGGGTCATGGTGGAGCGATCTGCTAGCTGCAACACCATTGTGGTCTTTCTCAAGGAGCCCTGGAGGTTAAGTTTGAGCATTGTGTCCTTTGTCATCACATTAATGGCAGCCCCCAGATCAATCAAAGTATGTGGGACCATTATGCCATTGATGTGGACATCAACTACTGGGCTTCCAGGATCCAGATATTTTGGACAGAATATCTACGCCAACATCAAGTCGGACAGTTGTCCTGTGACATTTATGGTTGGGGCATCTCTCTTGCACCTTCCTAGATGCCTAAAGCAATTCTATTTGATCAACATATTGTAGATATGCACATATTTTATGGCTTGGAGAAGTGGTATCTTCACACATAAATGTTTCAATTCTCCCAAGAGTTCAGTCTCTTCTCAAGTAGGCTGGATTGTCATGGATAGTCTCTCAGGAAAGGGTGGATTTGCTTTAGGTTTTCTTTCCTCTTTATCTTCCTCAACCTCCCTGGGTGGACGCTGGTTATTTGGGAGAACTTTGCTAGATCACAAGTTAATTTCTTGAATCTCCACAGCATAAGTTGGGCATGATGGTTCCCCACTATACACTTGTTGAGCCTGTGTGTTGTTCGGGTTTGGATTTGGCTGGGCAGGCATCTGGGGTTGCCTTGGTGGAGCAGAAGGTAACGGTTGTGGTTGGGCAGGTGGTGGAGGTGGAAGAGCAGGAGGAGAGTTGTATTGGGGCCTCCAACCTTGATGAGGTGCATTCCATTGAGGTTGCAGCTGAGCATAGGATTGAAATGAATGGGTGGCTGGTTGGGCATGATATTGAGATGTGAAGGACCAAGGAGGTGGCATGGACCAGGAAGGATCAGCAAGGAGGACCCCAAGAAGGTATGGAGGGGACTTGGTTGGGGTTGTAGTATGCCTGAGATGTCCCTTGCATCCCCTACTGTTATGGTCTAGGTCCATGCAACCTCCTTTGATTTATGTAATAGATCTATTCAGTGACTCCTTTGGCCCCTTAGTACACAGCTTTAAGTACGGGAAAGGAAGGGCACTTATCTGTAGAATGATTTTCTTCACAGATTGAACAAACCTCTATAGAGTTCACTGCGCATTCATTCCCAGGAAGCCTCCTGGTACATCTAGGGAAAAAAATGGCCAAAGCCCTCTCTGCTTCCTCTTATTTTATTTTGATATTTAACGTATCCATTTGCATGGCAAGAGTCTGCAGCATCTCACTCTTAAGGTCTTCTAGCATGTTTCCAATTTCACCTTTAATGGATGAATTGGAAAAAGAGGCACTGGCTATGGGTTGACTCCTCCTACCTTTCTTTCTGGCTGCTCTAGAATGGTTTCTAAAGACAGCCTTTATGTCCTCATAGGATAGTTGGTAGATTTCTCCCCCGACCAGTAGATGGAGGATGTCTAAAAGGTCTTCCTAAATTCCCCTGAGCAGGACCAACTTCATAGATTCAGGGTCAAGTGTACACCCAACCCTTTTGTAATTAAGCTGGAACCTCTCTTCATAGTCTTCCAGGGACTCATCACTTCCAATGGTCATTCGAAAGATTTATTCATTAGTATCTTTTGACCTACAGTAGTCTTGATACTTGTTGTTAAAGGCTTACTGCATCTAAGCCCGAGTTGTGATGTTATTTCCAGGTAATCCCATGAACCAGCATAGTGCTACATCCTTGAGAGTAGAAGGGAACAATTTCAACTTTTTCTCATCTTCTGCATAGTCATAAGTTCGACAGATGACAACAAACGCGAACAAGAAGGTGTCAGGATCTTTTGTAGTTAGACCATGGAAATGAGGTAGGGTTGAAAGGCTTATATTTTTCATTTTGGTGTCCTTATTGGTCTCTCGAATGGGAAAGGTACCCTCTATTCTTTCTCCATTTCCCCTAGCATTTCTGTTTTTAGCCATTGGCTCCAGAGGAATGTTTTCTTCTTCTTCTTCCCCTATAGGTTCTTCAAATATGTCTGACTGTTCACCTAAGGGTTCTTCTTGATTGCAACCACCGAAGAAGAGAGAAGGTTGGTTGTGTGAAGTAGTGGGGGTGTTGGGTAGAAATTTTCCTGAGTTATCTCTATTCCTACGAGGCATAAAAGGAAATATTTTTGGTTGGTTTTTTTTGGTTTCTTTTCCCCACACTGATAGTACTTGCAAAAACTGAAATTGATAAAACAAATTGCAACTAGCTGAAATGAACTTGTTGAATGGAAATTTGCAGAATTGAAAAGGAAATCAAGAAAATGCAGAACTGAAAGAAAATAAATGACTAGTCTACTTTTGTCGAAATGAAATTTGCAGAATTGGAAAGGAAAGCAAAGAAATGCAGAACTTGAAAGGAAAGAAAGGACTAGTCTACTTATGCCGAAATAAACTATTAGCCGAATGTTGCAATAGGAAATAGAAGAAAGCAGTAATCACAAAATACTTTGACGCTTCGCTGACAACGACGCCAAAAAGTGGTGAGTGCTAGTATTGTAGCAAGAATGCTGCAACTCCTGGACTGCCAACTTTTCTTTTATCAACCCGGTAGTTCGTAACAAACTTGGAAGCGTTGGTGTTGTATGCACAAGTACTAATTCTTACTGTAGGTTGTCACTTGGTTAGCTGGCGCAAGATCACTAGGAGCTCAAGCCAACCTCTATAGATCTCAGAAAAATCTCTATGTGTGATGAAAGAAAGAAAGATTATTCTTACATAAGCTACTCTAATTGCAGAAAGGAAAAAGACTAGAATGTAAAGCAAGACCTAGTAAACCCTAACTAACAAGCTAATTCTACTTTTTCCAAAAAACTATGAAAACCATGAAAGCAATGCCATTGCCTACTCAAGAAAGTAAACATCTAACCATGATATTTCTGGAAGTAAATAAGAAAAAAAAATATTTTTCGATTTTATGTGTTTTTATGTGAATTTGGACATGCATCTAATTTATTGTGTGTGAGTGTGGCACTGAACAGGTGGCGTTAAAGGGTGGTTTTGGAGCTTGGGGGGATGTAAGATGGTGTGGATGGGTCCTAGGAGTTCTTAGGTGGCCTTCTGGAGGCTTTTTCCAAACTCGGCCTTCCAAAGAAAGCCTACAGGAGGAAAACAGGGAAACTACAAGAGACCTACAGGAGGAGGCCGAGAGAAATTTTCGCTACTTTTAGGGCATGAAAGTGGGTGGAAAAGGTGGATGAAGGTTGGAAGGAGGTGCTAGGGTGCCTATGGTCTACCATGAACCACTAGGATAGAGAAAGATGATTGGGTTTGCTCAAGGAGAGAGGAAGAAGTTCTATGAAAAATGCAGGAAACTAAGGCAGAATTGATGTGAGGTTTGGGAAGATCTGTAGGGCATGGATCAGTTGGGGGATATGATTGCTGATAAGTTGGCCTACAACTAGAAGAGATCTACTGTATAGAAATTGACATTTAACCAAGAATATCAAGCAAACAATGAAATGAGTGCATCTAAAAAAACAGAGTTTTGCATTAAAGTGGTCTAAACTATGATCTATGGAAGGAAATGCTGAGAAATGTTGCAATAAAGGAAAGCATGAAAGAGGACTATTGCAAATCAGGAAATGAACATGATAAAGAAGATCTAAAGCAAAGCAAAACTGGACTATTAACCTACTAAAGAGCTGCAAACACTAGAGGTCCTATGAATGAGGAAAATCTATGTTTTTGGGGCAGAAAGAGGGTATTTGCCTCAAATCATGGTCCCAAAGGGAGGAAGAGAGGCCAAGGCACTATTGCTAACCTTTTGAATCTTTTCTAATCACTGCTCAACCTACTATATAAAGAACAAATGGAAGCAAACTACTAAATCATAAAAAACAACCTATTCTTAACCATAAAAGAAATACATCTAACAACAGATTAATCTACAACTGAAGTAAGCATACAAATACAAGTAAAGAGAAGCTTGGCTGCTTAGATTGGGCCCTAACCCAAGAGCTTCAGCCCTCTAAGGTAACTTAGTGCTAGCTTAAAAATGATTCCATCTTCATTATCAAAAAATAACAAGTTTACATGAAACTGTCACAAAAATAGTAAGCTCGAAATTTGAGCAGAGTTTACATAAGAAAAAATCTGACCCTGGTGAGGCCCTAGGCCTCTCTACTTATACATTTGAAGCTACCAACAACTTCCTTAAAATCAAGGAGGCTTGGCTCCCAAAACTAGAGATAACTATCAGTCATCCTTCACTTGCTCGGCTGCCTCCTAGTGCATGATTCGGTTGCCTGTACTCCGAGCTAAATGAAGGGGAATTCGAAGTGAGGAGTAATAAATGAGGGGGATTCCCTCCTATAAGTCCTCTCCTCTGTCTACTTCGAGTTATTGCTACCATTTGACAACTGGATTGTTGACTTTGACCTCAAAATCCATCAATAATCTGCATTAAATACATGTTAGATCACATGGCATCATAACTAACTCAACTCACTCTATAAGCTTATATATAATCAGAAGATCATACAATAAGCTAAGAGAATGGTTGATTTGACTAGGTTAGGAGGTAAAATGAGCCCATATAATTACCCATTTATGAGGCTCATCACAACCCAAAGGATATAAAATGGAAAAATACCTAATTTCTATAGAGAGTAGGATATAAGGCTAAATATGTTGAAATGTTGTAGAAAACAACTAACAAAAAACAAAAGTAAAAGCGTTGGAAAATAGTAGAAAAAAACTACAGAAATAAGGATTCTCAAGGGGATCCAAAAGAAGGAATGAAACAAAATATCAAAGTGAAACAAAGTTCTATAAATATGGCATAAAAAATACTAAAGAAGATGAAAACAATGCTGGAAAATAGTGGTTGAAATTTCTTAAAACTAGACAGCTCAACTCAACAAATTTTCTCCTAAATGGTAGCGGTATACTCTAAACCCTAAGGGGCTTTTTCCTTCCTAAAAATGAGGAAAAATACTAGGATACTATAGGCCTAGGTTTGATGAATAAAAGTATAGAAACCCTTTCCAACACACAGAAAAAACTCTAGGAAAGTTATGAAAATTCTGAAAAATTCTGAAAAACAAGGGGCGGGGAGGGAGGGTCATAGGTTTTGACCTATTTTGTGTGCCCTGATGTAGAGATAGGCTCTAAAAGTGCATTTCCTCTCTAAAGGTCCTGGCCAGAATATATTTTTAAGACATTGTCGTCTCTGGTGTAGATGTTACTTGTGAACTACAAAAATGACCTGGAAACCCAACAGAACAAATATTTTTGCAGTAAAGGGTAAAAACTAAACATAAAAATGAGAATTTGTTAGGTCCCTATAATACTAGTGTATACCCCTTATTATTATTATTATTAGTGTACCTCCCTTATTGTTATTATTGTGCCCCATATAAGCCCACTATTGTTATTATTGTGCCCTTATATTATTATTGTTATGTAGGCTCTGTTTATAGTGTGCCCGCTTAGACTCATATATATACAAATGAGGTATTGTCATTTGTACCATACAAGGATTGTTAATTTACGAAATGTAAAGGAGGATTCCCCCACGAAGAAGATACTTTTCAAGTCGTTGATCTATATTTTTGTAAGTTGGTTATATAACATTTGGTTGAATTTTATACAAAAGCATCCATAACTACTCAAGCATTAAGGACAACACGTTTTTGAAGGAGAGGGGCATGTTAGGTCCCTATAATACTAGTGTATCCCCATTATTATTATTGTTAGTGTAGCCCCTTTATTTTTATTGTTGTGCCCATGTAGCCCCCATATTGTTATTGTTGTGCCGCATAGAAGCCCACTATTTTTATTGTTATGCCCTTACATTATTATTGTTATGTAGGCTCTAATTATATTGTGACCCCTTAGACTCCTATAAATACGAGGGAGGTCTTTTCATTTGTATCATCGAATAATTGTTCATTTATATAATGTAAAGTAGGTTTCCTCATGGAAGAGGATATGTTTTAAATCGTTGATCTATCTTTTTGTGAGTTGGTTGCATAACATAATTGAGAGAAAGAAAAAATCTTATTTTTCTATAAAATGTTGAAAAATGTTGAAATAGTAGTTACCAAGGTTCTAAATTTTTAGACCAGTGGAGTCGTCATTTGTTAGTATGAATTTTTCTAGAAGATGTACCAAATTCCTTCACTTAAGCCACTAGTGACTAATGACCCAACAAAAAAAGTTGTTTCTAATGTATTCTTTAAACCTGAAAAAAAAAATATCAAAAACCCTGCAACAAATGACTTGCAAATATGGAAGAACATATAAAAGATAATAATATATTGAGAACCCAATGGAAATAGAAAAAACTTTATTTTATTAATGAAATTTTGAGTTTTTAGACCTGAGGATGAGAATAAGTAAATTTGGGTCCACATATCCCCCTTCGTGGGATGGGTCCTTTGATACCCTGTGCTTCAATTGGATATTCAACTTTCTCTCAGAATGTATGTTATGGGCCAAAGGAAGTGGTGATGGCTTGAACTAAAGGTGGGAGCTCAAATGTCACAAGATGATAATGAGGACATTGAGAATGGCTATGGTCAAGACTGAGGAGAAAGCCCTTCTATTTATAACAAAATATTAGGATAGATCTAGATTTAAAATAATAATAATAATAATAAAATGTTGGACTAAATCAAGATCTTGCTGGTAGGAATATTTTATTATACTTTAGAGAGAGAAAGATTATTTGAAATAATAAAAAATCGTTATTTAGAAAGTCGTTAAAATAATTAACAAATAAAAAATAATTTATTAATTACTTTATGGGGATAAAGTCAAATATTAATTATTAATAATTATTAATAATTACCTCATGAGAGAAATAGGGGATAAATATCGAATAATAAATAAATAATGATTTATTTAATTATTCTCATGAGGTTATTTGGATTTTAATGAGAAATAATTTAGGAAATTGGTTCACTAAATTATTTCCTAAGGTGAAAGTGGGTTTTAGTATGTAAAAATCCATTGTACATGGTGTATTTTGATCAACCTAGTAGGAAATGGCTAGGTGATCATTTTTGGTGATAACAGATGAACAACCTAGTTAGTTCAATGCAAGGGTTGATGAAGGTACTTTCTTGGATATTATTAAAGTAGCAAAGGTTATAGATGCTACAATAAGACCACGAAGAGGGTTGTTGATTGTATTGACGTAAAAGTGGATGAATATGTTGAATATAAAGACAAACAACCAGTAAATACAAACTCTAATGAAACAATCAACAATGGTGAGGAGGACCATAAGCCACTTTCAAAATAAGACAATGAATATCCCTCTAGTCCTCAAACCAAATATCCTTTAAAGTATGTGAAAAATACCACCCATCTGATCAAGTCATTGGTGATTTAAAAATAGGTGTTTAGACAAGGAAGTTTCTCAATCCACCTATGCAAGAAAATGTAGCTCTATTTTCCATGGAGGAACCAAAGGATGTTGCATAAGCTAGACAAGATGAAAATTGGTTAAAAGATATGCATGAAGAATTGGACCAAATTGAGAAAAATCAAATATGGGAACTTATTCCTAGACTAGTAAACAAGAATTTCATTAGCACTAAGTGGGCCTTCAGGAATAATTTGAATGGCCATGGTGAAGTGGTGAGAAATAAGGCAATATTGGTATGCAAAGGTTATGCTCAAATTAAAGGTGTGGAATTTTATGAAACCTTTTCTCTTGTTGCTAAATTATAAGCTATTAGAATTGTTTTGGGATTTTCTTCTTTCAAGAAGTTCAAAATATATCAGATGGATGTCAAATCTTATTTTCTAAATGGAGAATTACAGGAAGAATTTTACATAGATCACTCACATGATTTTCAGCTAACAGATAAACCTAATTATGTTTGCAAGGTTAAGAAGGCCTTGTATGGTCTCAAGAAAGCCCCTTAGGCTTGGCATCCATATTGGACAACTATCTACTTAAGTGTGGATTCAAAATAGGTGCAGTTGATAACAACTTATATGTCAAATCAAATGACGGAAAACTCGTAATGGTGGTTTTTTATGTTGATGACATTATTTTTTCCAGTGATTCAAATTCATTGACATGTAAATTTGCTATTGATATGAACGCAGAGTTTGAGATGTATATGCTTGGAGAGATTTCTTATTTCCTTGGATTGCAGATTTCACAAACTCGTAGAGGAATTTTCATTTCACAAAGAAAGTATCTCAAGGAAGTATTGAAGACGTTTATCATGGAGGAATGCTATTTGGTGAGAATACCAATGATTATAGGTTTCAAACTTAAAAAGACTAGTGAATCACCAAAAGTAGACCAAAATTTATACAGATCCATTAATGGAAGCCTCTTGTATTTGACATCTTCAAGACCAAAAATTATGCAGGTAGTTGGTATTTTTGGAAGATTTCAAGCAGCCCACAAGCATAGCCATCTTCTAGTAGCAAAGAGGATTCTCATATATCTCGGATATATTATGGAAAGTGGTACCCAAGAGGTGAATATTTTTCGCTAACTATTTATAATGATGTTAATTGGGTAGGTGATGTAGATCATCGAAAGAGCACTAGTGGTGGTGCTTTCTTTCTTGGAGAATGTCTCGTTTCCTGGTTGAGCAAGAATAAAACTTCAATCTCCTTATCTACGACTAAAGAAAAATATATTGCAGTAGCTTCTTGTTGCACTCAAATATTATGGATGAGGCATACTTTGCAAGAGGTACATGTGTTTTATGATCAACCTATTCATATTATTTTTGACAACACAAGTGCCATCAACATGTCAAAGAATATTGTTTTTCAGTCAAATACCAAGCATATTCCAATCAAGCACCATTTCTTGAGAGAGAAAGTTTCCAATCGAATTGTGAAGATGGAGTATGTAACTACAAAAGAGCAGGTTTCTGATATTTTCACCAAAAAAATCTCAAGAGATCAATTTGAGTACATAAGGTAGATAATAGGAGTAGTTCCTCTTGCCTCTCTCCACTATCTCTTTTGTCAATAAGAATAAAGGAAACTAATATATATTCAACATATCAAGATTAACCTACCAAGTCCATAGGGTCAACAAAACCAAGGAAGATTACTGAGAGGAGACATAAGGTTGCAATGGGAGCATGTTGGTGTCTTTGTCATTGATGTCAAAGAGGGATAAGTCTTGGTGATCAAACAAAAGAAAAAAAATTCTCCAACCACAGAAATTAAAAGGGGGTGAATTCTTGGGGAATTCATGGTATAGAAGAATAGTAGTAGCACCATAGCAATTATTAATAGTACAGTGCCACAACATCAATAGTACATCAAAATAGAAATGCATTATAGGGGAAGTTGTATTCAAAAGAGAAACAAGAACACATGCACATTTTGTTTTCAATCCCACTTTGTTTTCAATATGATGTTTTCTTTTATCAAGGTGTTTCAATTAATAGCAAAGGGAGAGAATGTTATAATTGTGTTGTCATTGATGGCAGAGAAGGCAAAGGTTGGCAAAGGATGGAAAAAAACAAGGTGATTGCAATATGAGTAGAGAATGGTGAAATGGTGTATATACTTTGAGGTTACTTCTTTGATAGCTAATCATCTACAACACAATTTCAACTCACATATATGGGAAGGGCTCTGAAAGAGTTTTCCAGTGGTATCTGTGTTGAGTCTTGAAAATGTCATTCATTTCCATTACACTTTCACTATTATGTCCATTATTTCACCTCCATTTCACTACTATGTCACCACATTCATCCCACTTTCATTATCATTAGGCCACATTTATGTTTTTCCAATCTTTATTAATTCTAAGTCTTTTAAGTGAATTTGTGGTTAAAAGTTAGAAAATAATGTGCATATGCTTATACCCAACAAATGGGTTGAGATTGTTTACATGTGTAGGTTGAAAGGAGGCTTATAGAAGACCCTTATGTGGCACTCTAAGGCCAAATTCGAATTTGAGTGGAAAAAATCATGGGATCATGAGGATATGTGTCACATCTCCTAATTGTATTGTAACTCTAAGAAGACATATGTCTTATCAGTTCCTATTTTGATTAGGACTCTAGAGGTAGAGGGAGAGATTCATGGACTCTCATTAATGAGATGGCTTCTCATCTTTTGTATAAATAGGAGATCTCTCTCCTTAATTTGTTAGCTTAGCTTATGAGAGTTAGTTCTTTAGCTTGGAGTTTGTAGTTTTTCCTTGATGGCTTTTGAAAGCTTTGGACTTTGTTGTACTTTGTGATTTTGAGAATTTGAATAAAGCGTTGATGTTCCCAACATGGAAGGAGATGTGAAGTAGATGTCATGGAGCACATTAAAATGTAAGGTAGAGTAGATTTCTTTTGTAATTTTGCTTTGATTTCATTATGTCATTTGATTGCTTTCAAGTTTGATAGATTAGATTTTTCATTCATGCAATTTTAATTCATGTAAGTGTGTTCAACCGGTTGATTGTAG
>APFE030904294.1:29652-53503 GCA_000404065.3 Pinus taeda
AAGGATACTGGGCCATTGTCATTAGTTCACTGTTTGATGCATTTACTTCCTCTTAAGAATTGATTTCAGTTTAGTTGTTTTAAAGCTTTCTTTTTAAGCACTTTCAAGTTTGAGAAAATCATTGTAGAAACCATCACCATCTATACTCCATACTTCACTTTCATCCTCGCCATCACACATTAGGGAAAGATAAATCCAAAAACAAACTAAAGTAAGAAAAAGGTTAACTAAGCACATATGGTGCACCACACTTCATCAGTTTACGATACCCGAATTCATAATTTATGTAGAACAATTTAAGACGTTAAATTGACTAGACATTTTTGGCGCTGTTGCCGGGGAAGTGTAATTAGGAGACCTTATTTCTTACATCTAAAAAAGAAAAAAAAAATCTTGAGTATGCTCTCCTCCTGCACTTTGTGTGATTTGGAGGATCATAAAAATAATTGTTACGTTAAAAAAAAAAGAGACAAAATAAACTTCATCATTTCAATTGATTCAAAAAAAAAATGAAACTAAACTGCTTTAATAGGTTCAAATTGTCCAAAATTGTCTGGTTATGCTTTGTAGTGGTCTTCAAAACACTGTATCCTATTTTAATAAGGTCTTGCAACTTAGCTACGGAAAGTGCCATGATTCTGTAGCTAGTTGAGAATTCCGCAGTTGTTTCAAGGTTTAGCAGGTTACAAGCGTCCAATGAAGAAATCGACCACATGGGCATCTCCAGAATTGTTTCGAAATGGATCCTATCCTAGTCACCCCGCTCAGATTGATGAAAAACCAGCCTAAGACCTCAGTCAAAGTCCTGTTTTTAGCATGTTTTTCTTGAAGTATTTGCTGCCTGAAATTGAAAATCATTAATCCTTTTTATAAAATTTTACAATTTCAGAGAAGAAAAAAAAGAAGAAAAACAATCTATGGCTATCTTGAATCCTAGCTTTTCATTGTGGCTTCAATAAGAAAATATGCCTCCCTATTCAAATTTTGGCCTTAAAACGAACCTACAAAAACCAAATAAATCAAAACTCTGTTGTGTTAAAATAAAAACTCTGCATTTTTTGAATCTGGTTGGACTTCTGCTGATCTGGTTTTCAAAGAAAGGGTATGAAGGATTAGATGGATATCTTGTAGAAAAGGCATTGACAATCCATTGTGTTGAAATATCAATAGAACTACCAATTCATTTGCATTAATATCAAGGTATCCAAATTCCTTCCTATCTTGCAATCTGAGAAATGGTGGAGTGATCTATCAATTGGCAAGTCTAAGAGAACCAAATAATTTTTTTGTTCTTAATTTCTGTTCTTGGGACTTCGGATCTTTACAAAAGGATAAAGAAACTTTTTTTTTCTTCAATCCAATACACCACTCTGCAGTCATTTTATGAATTTGCTAACGTCCACTCCGCAGCCTTTTATTTTAAAACTTTGCTAGAGTTTACGATTGCCAATTCAGGATCTGTTTATACAAGCCTCTGTTCTGTAAACTCATTTTCATTGCATGCTCTGTATTCTTTTTGTTTTATAACCACTGGTTTTCTCCGCAATCCTCCTCCATCTTCCGCTCATACAACCGTTCCGCCTCCGTGAAACCATCACTTATAGTCCATCACTTACAGTCAAAATACCTGATCATAACAAATGAAACAACACCAATGTCTTTGAAAAATTTTATACTGTTCATTTTTTATTTCCCTGTGTTCAAATTGCAAATCAAACAAGAAAAAAACGAATGCAGCAATTCATAAAATGCCGAACAGTAAAAACATCAACTCAGAAAAAACGCAGAACAGAGAAAAATGTCAAACTTTGAGAGCACGATTTGGAAAAATGGAGGTGAATTTGAAGAAAAGAAAACATGGTTTTTTTCACCAGCTGGGTCAATTAGATAACCCAGAAACCGTTTGAAGAAATTTGTGGCAGTCTGGGAGAAATCCGTGGTTCTTTGGAACCCATTTTTGCTTGCCGCGTGTAAAAAAATGGATTTTTGAACAGATTGTGATTGAATTCGGCGTGCCTGAGAAAGGGGAATTCTAATTTGGTTCTATGCTGGAACCTAATCTACCTCTACCATGTCTTCCACCCTTTTCCACCATGTCTTCTACCATTAATTCCACCCGTTTGCAATTCATTAATGCCTGTTAACAACAGTTTCAAATTAAGACGGCTCTCCATTACGTGATCTGGTTAGATACGACTCTTCACAGCTGATTGATAGACGTGGCATGGAGTAGCATTCAATATTGATTTTAATGCATAACGACCTCATGATTAATCCTCGGGTTTAACTCGTATTCAACTGCACTTTCACACTCCACCTATAATCATGGGAAGTGACCGATTTCATTACGGCTCCTCTCCACCGCATAATTTCCACAGTCGTTTCATAAACATGTTTACATCTCCTCCACAGTCGTTTAGTTTAAAGTTATATTGGGTTCACTTCATATCTCCACTGTCCTATTGAAGCACAGTTGCATTTCCACTTTGTTCATATCAGTCTTCGCTCAATTTCATGAATGCACCTCGGCTGCCTGTCTTCTGTTTTCCGCTGACAGTCCCTGAATCTTGTTCACTCCCGCTACCTATTAACCGGTTTACATTTCCAGTCACTTTTGTCTTCTCCATAAACCCCATAACCCAGTCGTCTTACCTCTATTAAACCCTCACACACAGAGAAATTTTAAACTGAAGGAAGGATGGGTCAGTTATTAAGGGCAGAACAGGAAGGGCCTAAGTTTATGGAAGGGCCAAATGGTTATGGTCATGGTTATAGGCTATTTATCAAACTATAAGTCCATCACTAAAACTGTTTTTCTCCATTCACAGAGTTCCTACATGCAGACAATAAAAAAAAAAATTCAAAACTGATGGTTGACTGTTTCAGCCACTTTTCGCAGCTGGTTCAACTTTCCGCAGCTGATTCAACTTTCCGCAGTTGTTTTGTTAAACTCTAGGTTGCAGGTGTCATCAAGCAAAACAAGCCACATGGGTAGTTGGGGAAATGTCAGTACATGGATGGTGTCCTATTCATTTGATCCAATTTGATGAAAAATACCTTGGTCAAAGGGAAGTCAAATTGTGTGTTATCACTAAGTCGCCACACTGAGTTGCCACACTAAGTCGCCACACTAAGTCACTGCATGTCAAGAAAAAATAATAATTTTGAATCAATGAAATGAATAAGTTATTTGCTTACTTTTATGAAGGTATTGATTAATTTTGGACTGATGATGAAAGATGAATGGCTAACTTTTTATTCAAGATTTTTAGCTACAGAAACTATGCACATTCCGTAGCTAAAGTCCAATTCCGCAGCTGTTCTCTAGATTCACAACCAGAAAAACCTCATTGTTCAAATCAATGTAAGTTTTTCATACAAAATCAAATTTTGATGATTTAAGTACCATTGGAAAGATCTCAACAAGATCTACACATTGAGAAATCCATCATTTGAGTTTGAAATGGCAAATAATGAAATAAATTGTTGAAAAGAAGCAACATCAACTTGAGGCACTAATTCCAAATCAGGTATAAATTCTTTTGATTTTTCCTTTGAGAACTTGTTTAATTAATACAAATTCTTAGTTTTGTGTGTAAATATCATAACTAGAGAGATTGGCCATCTCTCTCCTTTGATAATCTTACATTCCATTGCAGAAGAGTATTCGTTTTTTTGCAGGTTTCCAGGAGGAAGGACAAATAACTACAAGAAGAATGGTGTCTCTCTAAGAGACCAATTTGTTCATAAGAGGAGATCAGCACAAGAGGAAATATGCTGAAGTAAATCAGATCCAAACACTTGAAAAACTTTCAGATCTATTGTCTCCATCAATCCTCCATCACATCCATACTTCATTAATAACCTTCATTTCATTTTCCTCCATATTTTCCTTTTACATTCACATACACTTTCCATCCCTTTTTGTCCATTCACAATCCACAAATAAAAGCAAGAGGCTCATTCACATGCTTATTGCCTATTTCCATTTCTACTCTCCATTGCCATCTTCCATTTTTATCTTTCATTTCCAGTCATTTTCATTCCGCAAATAAGCCCTGCTTCAATGCAAATTATTGAGTCCATAGTCCTTTGAGTCTAAGTTCTTTGTAAAAACACCTTGAGGCTTGCATGCCTTAATGGCAAGTCCTCATGCTGATAAACAAAAGGAATACAATAATGTCCCTTGTTCATCAGATCTTCTAGGTGACTCAACATCGACAAATTCATTCGTACCTAGCAAGATGTGTTTGGGCATCTTGACTCTCATTGTCATCAATGGTGAGAGTTCTCGTGTTGACTAGTGGCATCCATTAATGGCCACTAAGCCAACAATTTCCTACTATTTTCGACATCAGAACATATTTTCACATAGTAGGAATTGTGCCAATGAGTTTTGAAGACATGAAGACTATTATTTTCAGCATTTTGGAGCAGATTCAACAAGTTTTAGTAGAAGCAATAAAAGTCATCTTATCTCTCTATCCATGACTCCTCTTGTTCAGCCACTTGAAGAAGAATATGATCAGAAATTTTTCAGCCACCACACATACAACTCATCCATTCCAAAGGGTAAGAGAAGGTACGTCATTTTCTAACTTTTTACCATAGAATTCCATAAAAAGCTAGAATGATAATTGTTGGAAAAACATTTCTCTTCCTCATTTCATAAAATTGCTAATACCATCAATTAGGGGAGGAAATACATTCATCTTCATATCTTGCCATGTCCATATCATACTCAGGAGCCCACATAATTCCAACATATATTAACTATTACATTGTTATTATGAGCATACAATGGCTTTTGAAAAAGTGTTTCAAGGATAAATTGGATACAAACAAAATCATGGTTGTCACACAAGAACCAACTATCATGCAATCCAATAAAGATATACTTCGCAACAATAATCAAAATATCATTATGCAAAGTTCAAAGATCAAAATAGAAGGCAACAACAAAAAATGGTTGTAACACAAGAACCAACCATTTTGCAATTCAAGTAAAACACTTTGCAGAAATATGAAGCTATCGAATGATATCATGCAAAGTTAAGCCAAAGCTCAAGGATCAAAAGAGTTAATGTAATATATATTGCATGAGGACATGCAATAACTTCAGTTGTGGGATATGTTGAGTCTTGAAAATATCATTCATTTCCATTACAATTTCACTATGATGTCCATTATATCACCTCCATTTCACTACTATGTCACCACATTCATCCCACTTGCATTATCATTGGGCCACATTTATGTTTTTCCAAACTTTATTAACTCTAAGTCTTTTAAGTGAATTTGTGGTTAAAAATTAGAAAATAATGTGCATATGCTTATACCTAACAAGTGGGTTGAGATTGTTGACATGTGTAGGTTGAAAGGAGGCTTCTAGAAGACCCTTATGTGGCACTCTAAGGCTAAATTCGAATTTGAGTGGAAAGAATCATGGGATCATGAGGATATGTGTCACACCTCCTAATTGTATTGTAACTCTAAGAAGACATGTGTCTTATCAGTTCCTAATTTGATTAGGACTCTAGAGGTAGAGGGAGAGATTCATGGACTCTCATTAATGAGATGGTTTCTCATCTTTTTGTATAAATAGGAGACCTATCTCCTTTATTTGTTAGTTCTTAAGTTTGTTAGCTTGTGAGATGGCTTTGGAAAGCTTTGGAGAGCTTTGTTGTACTTTGTGATTTTGAAGAATTTGAATAAAGCTTTGATGTTCTCAACATGGAAGGAGATGTGAAGTAGATGACATGGAGCACATTAGAATGTAAGGTAGAGTAGATTTCATTTTGTAATTTTGCTTTGATTTCACTATGTCATTTGATTGCTTTCAAGTTTGATAGATTAGATTTTCCGTTCATGCAATTTTCATGTAAGTGTGTTCAACCGGTTGCTTGTAGATTAGTTTTTCTTTACATGTTTTTTTTTGCATCAAATAGTGACATGAGATTTTCCTCTCTGCTGACTATGTTTTCTTTTAGCTTTTCAATTCAGTTATGTTTTAATTTCAGTCTTATTCATTTGCTTTGTTAGTTAGTTTAGATATCAACTCACTCATTTCATTGACGGTTACCTCGGAAAGCCATAGCGAGACTAACTGGCGAGGGATCGAAATATAAATGTTGTGATTTGATTTTAGTTTACTTTTCTTTAATTAGATATTGGATTGCTCATTTCATTGATGGTTACCTCCGAAAGCCATAGCGAGACTAACTGGCGAGGAATAGAAATATGAATGTTGTGATTTGGTTTTAGTTTACTTTTCTGCAATTAGATATTGGATTGCTCATTTCATTGACGGTTACCTCCGAAAGCCATAGCGAGACTAACTGGCGAGGGATCGAAATATGAATGTTGTGATTTTATTTTAGTTTACTTTTCTGCAATTAGATATTTGATTGCTCATTTCATTGATGGTTACCTCCGAAAGCCATAGCGAGACTAATTGGCGAGGGATCGAAATATGAATGTTGTGATTTGATTTTAATTTTATTTTCCTTGCAATTTTTGATTTGTTTGAGCGCAATAGCTTAACTTTTATTTTCGTATTTAGACAAGCAACAGAGACAGTGATTTCATGATCAGTATTTCATCTTTTGTTTGATTGAAGTAGCTGCACATTTACACTTTTATTCAAGTACTAATTTGATCAATAGCATGTTTTAAGATCTTTTGAAGTGCTAAGTTTTGGAAGTTACCATTAAGGACATAGACCTTGTCTTAAAATCTACATCCATACTTGACCTTTAAAAGTATTCTTAAGACCTTAGAATAGGATTTCCTTTTGCATTAGACACTTTAGGAGATCAACAAAAACAAAACCCCAAAACAAAATAAAATCTATAAAACAACGAAGTAAGAAAAATGCTAACTAAGCACATATGGTGCACCACACTTCATCATTTTACGATACTTGGATTGATAATTTATGTAGAGCAAGTTAAGACGTTAAATTGACTAGACATTTTTGGCGCCGTTGCCGGGGAAGTGTAATTAAAAGACCTTATTTCTTACATCTAATTTTTTTTTTTTTTTTTTTTTTTTATAATTCTTGAGTATGCTCCCCCTGCACTTTGTGTGATTTGAGGATCAGAAGAGATTGTTATGTAAATTTTTTTTTTTAATAATTATTGAGTAATGCTCTCCTCCTGCACTTTGTGTGATTTGGGAACAAAAAGATTGTTATGTAAAAAAAAAAAGAGGAGAACAAGATACTTCATCATTCAATTATTAAAAAAAAAAAAAAAAATAAAAATAAAAATGAAACCCAACTGCTTTGATAGGTTCAATTGTCTAAGATTGACTGGTTATGGTTTGTAGTGGTCCTCAAAACACTGTATCCTGTTTTAATAAGGTTTTGCAACTTAGTTGCGGAATGTAGCCTGATTCCGCAGCTAGTTGAGAATTCCGCAGCTGATTTCAAGGTTTAGTAGGTTACAAGTGTCCAATGAAGAAACCGACCACATGGGCATCTCCAGAATTGTCCCGACATGGATCCTATCCTAGTCACTCAGCCCAAACTTATAAAAAAAATGAGCTTAAAACCTCAGTGAAAGTCCTGTTTTTAGCATGTTTTTCTTGAAGTCTTTGTTGCTTGAAATTGGAAATCATTAATCCTTCTTATAAAAATTCACAATTTCAGAAAAGAAAGAAAGAAAGAAAGAAAAACAATCTATGGCTATTCTCAATCTTAGCTTTCACTGTGGCCTCAGTAGAAAACCCGCATTCCTACTTGAGCTTTATACAAACCTGCAAAAACATTTAAAAAATCAAAAGTGCAAATTCAACATATCAAATTGCATGGACTGTTGTAAAGAAAATAAGATGAGGTCAATTAAAAAAAAAAAAGGACCCCTTGTGTGGCTTTCAAAAGAATGTATGTGGCGTCCAATTTATGTGGAAATTAAAAAAAAAAAACCTCCCAATGTCAAAATCTGAAAAATCTGCATACACATTGATTTGGTGTTTTGGCCTCTTCATGATTTCGTTTCAGTGCATCCTCAGCCCTTTGTAAGCAATCCATTTGCATTTATTTGAACTGTGCATCTTATTCATATATGAAGCTTTTGGTTTTGGAACGTTTTTGGAAAGCCAACATAGGAAATTTCTCAATCATAACAAAATCTGAAACCTATGGATGGCCTACATAAACTGTGCAAATAGATTGAAAATAGAAGCTTAAGGCATGCTGCAGTCACCAATACTCAGAGAAAATGCTGAGCTCATGATCTCCATTGTAAAGCCTCACAAACTTCTTTGAATTCTTGGTTATTGGCAATTCGCTCATTGACCATATTTGCTATTGACTGTATCTGAAAACAATCTTCCTTCGAAATTGATTTTACAGAGCATTCCAGTTCACGAATTTCATTTAAATCCCTGAGGCTAAAACCAAATTATGTGTTTCAACATTGTGCATATTTCCGCTGGCAAATAATGTATTGTCCTACCTCTAATTCGAAAATTTTACAGGCCGAATGCATTAACTCAGAAAAACGTAAACAGCAAAAAAACGTCAAACTTCACACGCACGATTTGGCCAAATGGAGACAAATTTGAAAAAAATAAAACATGGGTTTTTTTCGCTAGTAGGGTCGATTAGATAACCCAGAAACCGTTTTAAGAAATTTGTGGCAGCCTGGGAGAAACCCTCGGTTCTTTGGAGCCCATTTTTGCCTGCCACATGTAAAAAAATGGAATTTCAATTAAATGAACAGGCTGTGCTTTAATTTGGAAAGGGGAATTCTAATTTGATTATGTGTTGGAATTTAGTCCACCACGTCTCCTGCCTTTTATTTCCATTCGACTATAACTCATTAACACCTGTAATCCCAATTGAAGACGACTCTGCTAGTGAATTAATTCCATTACGTGAACCAGTTGAGTACGCCTCTTCCAAACTGATCTGTCATATTCAATCGAACTTCTCCACTCCACCTGTTTAACAGCTAAATTGCATAACTTGACCAAGTGAATACGACTCTTTTACATCCATATTGCTTGGACTATGATAGTGGAGTTTGAGTGCATAATTATTCTGTGTGGAGGAGTGATCGCTCTCGGTGGTAGAATTGTATGGTATAATGCACTGAAATTTGATTTTGGTGCAAAGGAGGTCAGGTGCCTGTCACTATTAGTGAGTAGCATTTCACACTCTACCAGTGATGGGCAACACATTAGTTTCCCTCTTTTTTTATGTTGATTCTTTGGTGCATAGGCTAGGATGTATCAAACAGTCTGTCATTTTTTTGTGGCAGTTTTGTATAACTTTAGATAGATGTTGTGCTATGATACATGGGAGGTCGAACTTCCCTTTTGCTTCAAAGTTGTTTTGTTTATTTTTTGAGGGGTTTCCGGAGACGAGACCTACCTTTGACCGTCACCCTCCTAGGTTGATTATTGAGGTATGGATGTGCATGTGGGATGAGATGGTGCAGGGCTACCCAAAGTATCCGGCAAAGATTTCCATTTACGCACTAGGGCTACTGGCCAGTGAGGACGGGGATGGATTGATGACAATGCCCCAACGTCCTCTTCACAAAGGATGATCCAAGATGATAGATGTAATATTAATGTTTTCTTTAAATTAATCTAGTTTCATTTTATTGCCTTAATTAATTAGAATAAAATTTATTGTAGCACGTTCTTTAACTTGTTTTATTAAATTGTTTAATGAAATTGTCTAATTATTATTGTGTAGTATATATTTTCTAGTTATTGGTACATTCATTGGGGACATGCCTCCTCCCCGACCAAATGAAGATGCAAAGATGGCCAAGGTTGCGGAAGGTGAGGGATGTCCTCAGATGTAGATACTCGCAGGCATGCGACCACGTAGGCCTGATATTATATTCAGGATGGAGCTAGGAAACTGATTCTCCAGACTTTTGGTTGAGGTGGGAGTCAACCTTGCAATGACTTGAGACATCAGGGAAGATCCTAGGCACCTGGAGTTCTGTAGAGACTTGTAGTGCGATATGATGAGTCTTATGCTTCATATCGTCGAAGCTACCAGGCTACTGACAACGAGGAGAGATGACCATGAAACAAATACACATTCTTCACGGAGTACTACCCCATCAAATGATGATCAGGGTGGTGATCCTTTTAGTAGTACTCCACTTCTTCGGGATGGCCATGCAATAGATAAATAGTCTTCATCCAAACATATTACCCCATCGTATGATGATCAAGGTAGTGATCCTTCTGGTAGTACTCCACCTCCTCCTCATTCACCTCATGGCCCACTGGCTATTTCTCCTCAAAGAGCAGACCAACCACCTCCTCCTTCACCTCATACTTCAACTCTTGAGGCAGTTGACCATCCATCATCTTCTGCTACAGACCAGGCTGCAACCGTACTATTGTATAAGATATTTTAGAGTATATATATAATTTTTTATGTTCATGTTGATGTACTTAATTTATATATTGGTGTTGATGTGTATATTGTTAGGACATGTTATATATGTTCATTTAATGTGCTTGCAGATAAATGTGTATGTTATCGCAATTATTTGACATGTGATGTATATTTGAGGATGTGTGTGGTGATGATGTTCGACAATGTTTGTGTTTTATTAGATGTGATCATGATGATGATGCCCTGTTAGATTATTAGATTTATGTGCTAGCTAATGGCGTTTATATGTGCTAAAGGTGTATATAATATGATGATGATAACATATTTGAATGTGTGATTTAGACGATGTTTATGTTTGTTATATGATTATCATCATGATATTTATTTTTATGAAATGATATTTATTATAGATTATGTATTGGTGAATTTATATCAAAATCTTATACATGGAGTTACATGCAAAACTCTAAATAAAAGATGCAAAGCTATTTTTATAAATTACAAAGTTTAATATGGTTGAAACTATAATTGTAAAATTACCATAAATATTTTTCTATTGCATAGATAGTTTATACATATTCATTCTAACTAAATTCTTCATCAAACAAAGGTTGCAAACATCATAGTCCCTGCCTATAGAAAACGTAGAAACAAAAAAACATGCCTAAAAAATAGTCACTACAAAATAAAATCAATTTTACAAACAATTAAATTGTACAAACCTCTAATCAAAATTGTCTTTCTAGTCATAGTCAAGCTTAAAAATCAGAAATTTGAGGCCTATACTTATAACAAGAGTTAGACAATATTTAAATAATCTTTGCAATTAATTTTCAAAACATATATTGCGACATGTAGTCATTAAATAAAAATTTCAAAATATTTATAATAACATTAAAATATATCATTGATTGGTCTATAAAATCAATTATAATTAGAAAAAAATGTTCATAAATATTGGATATAAAATACCATTACAATTAATTTGATTTTATAACTTTAATAAATTAAAGTTTATTTATTAATAATATTATTCATAACTCATTAAAAAATATTTCATAAATATAATTATTATTTATAATATAATTTTTAAATTTTTATTTATATATAAATATAATATTTTGTAAGCTTAGCAGGACTCATCTACATCATGTCAATATATCACCCCGATTAGGAAGAATGAACTGATACTCAATCAAGAGTGTTTAACAGAGCATCCATCACCGTCTTTCAGAACGTGGACATTAATAATTTTTAGTTTTTAGTTTCTAAATGTACATATAAATAGAAAGTGCAATCAATAAGCATTATAATATAATTTATTTAAAATATAAAAATAATCTTCAGTTTTTGACATCTTTAAGTTTATTATAAAATTCAATATATTTAAAATTTAAAAAACTTGTTAAATTTTAATTAATTTATGTAATATAACTTAAAAATTACATCTTAATAGAAATTAATTATCACTAAAGTTACAATTTCAAAGCAATTTAAATTTCATATTTATAGCAACTCTTACCAATTTAAATTTAAATTTAATATCTTACTAATTATATAAAATTCCAACAAGACAAATAAAAACAATATAATTAATATGAGATTTATTAGCATGGGATATTATCAGATGTGATCACGATGATGATGCCGTATTAAATTATTAGATTTGTGTGGTATCTAATGAAGTTTATATGTGCTAGAGGCATATATAATTAGATGATGTTAGTGAATTTGAATGTGTATTTTATGCGACTTTTATGTTTGTTAGATGCTTATCATCATGATGCTTATTTTTATGAAATGGTATATATTTATTATAGATTATATATTGGTGAATTTATATGAAAATTTTATATATGAAATTACATGCAAAAATACTTATTTAAATAGAAATGTAAATACATATTTATAAATTACAAAGTTTAATATGGTTGAAACTATAATTGTAAGATTACCATAAATATTTTTCTATTGTATAGATAGTTCATACATATTCATTCTAACTAAATTATTTTTTAAAAAACAATTACATATGAATAAATGCTATTTTCCATTGTAATATTTACTCTTTTTGAATAGATTCTTCTACCCTAAAAATTGTTATTATAAAACAGTTATGATCTCTAATCATAAGCATTCTGTTGGCCATAAAATATTATGGATGCAAATATTCCTATATTTTTTGTTTTTGTCATTATTTTGAAAGTTGATCGCTATCAATATTTTAAATTACTTCACTAATTGTGGTTTTAGTCAACTTTGGGGCCATAATTACATTGAAGGAGTTTTTTTAGTGTGAGGTTCTACGAGGTAACACTGTAGAGATTCGTAGGTCGACACTATATAGATCTTCCACGTGGCGTTTTTAAAATTTAAGCCTCCATCCGTTTAACGCAATCACCCTCCCCTTCGTTTAACATCATCGCCCTCCGCCCTCTGTTTAACGCCGTCGACGTTCATTTGCACCATAATGTGCAAATAATAGTTAAAGATTTCCAAAAGCAATGATAGAAGTATGTAAACTAACAAACAACTAAGTTGAAAACCAAATTATCAACAAATCCAAATTAAACTTATCACAAACTTATAATTAAACAAATATGTTAAAACTATATTTTTTAATTATAAATTACACAATTGGAAATACTTATAATTTTTACGTGTAATAACAATTCCACTGGAAAAAAATAATGTGTAAAAACATGTGTGAATCCTACCAATTATAGAAAATACCAAGAAGATGAATAAAAAATAATATAATTAGCGAAATAAAGAAAACAAAAACATACAACAATAATATAAATGATGAAATAACACAACTACATATTAGTTTCTCTTGTCATCACTTTGATTATATTCCTCGCTTTGCATGATAACACTATTGTTCTCAAAAATATGTTTTGATCTAGGATTATGTCTTAATAAGAACCACATATCCCTATCCAACACATCCAAGTAAAAAAACACCTGGTTACAGTGTTTGGGGAAAACATAAGGCTCCTTAGCTTCATGCCACATCTTTCTAGAGTTGATAGATATCAACCCAATATAGTGATCTTACTTTACATTATTCCGATCAAAGGTGTGCCACCACTTGCATCTAAAATTAACACATTAGAACGAAGAGAATTCCACTTCAATGATCTCTTGAATCTTTCTGATGTAATCTAATGCCCCTAGTATTAAGTTTTGATCGTGATGGATGGCTTGACTAGATTGGTCAAACTTGACTTCAACTCCATAGTCTTGTATCATGCATCCATCATCAACATCCTCTATGTGAAAATTATGTCCATATCCCCACATAGATGGGAAAAAAGTGAAAAAATCATAGTGTCATGTGTCTAATAACCCGAACATAATTAAAACATAAAATATAGATCTTGCAATTCAAAGGTGGATTATGAAGTTGAAAATGTATAGAAAGAGATTATTATTGAGTTGCTGCACCTAATCCTTATGTTTAGCACATCCTCTTCAGCACGCAGGTAATAACTAGATGCACTGTAGTTCTCTTTGACTTGGTCAACAACCCAATTGTTGGGGCATGTCATTAGCATGTTTTCTTTTAAATGATCAGGATAAGGCACACTTCTACCATTCAACCATCTGAATTCTTTCCTGTCACTATCCCATTTCCTCCTCTTATGTTTGTAGAATTCGACCCACGACTGTGTCGCTTTTGATTTACAAATAATGAATTTATTGATGGGTTCAATTTATGAATTCACTGATGAAATCAAACTGACATATATAGTATGCATGAGATCAAATTATACATTATGAAGTTTAGTGTGAATAGTTACTAAGTAGAAATTTGACAAATGATAAGTCGCTTACTCTTTATCACGCGCCTTTTTCCATTTGTTTTGAGAATCTCCCCTTCTCTTTTGTCTTCATCCCTTTTGTTGTCTAAAATCACTGCACCTCGTGTGTTGTCGATCTGCTTGATGTACTCACTGGCATATAGAAAGACACATACGATATGTACCCCTTTGCCATATACCCCTAAGGTTTTACCCTTTGTCTAACAATAACTTTCAATTTCTTCATGTATGTCTCTAAGAAGAACATATAACGACAAAAAACCACACCAACTAATTCAACCTCGTCTACTAGGTGAATTGGAAGATGAACCTGCAAGTCCATGAAACTCATCGACAATTCATTCTCAAACATATAAATAATCTCAGTCATCTCTTGATGCCATCGTGGAATGCTAGCCATATGAATCTCCTTTGATGTGATCCAATGTACAAATGCAAATAATTTAGATATGGCATGTCATAGGTCTTGGGGGAAGTCATGGTTCACACACCCACACATGAGCAAAGGATAATGACAATACAAAATAAACACATACAAAAATTAATTATATTTATCCCATGACATAAAAATAATAACAAATAATAAAATCATGTTTTTCACATACCTACTCTGAGAAGGTTCAAATGGTCATGCGATTTCTACCCTGACAAATGGTCTTCCACAGTGAAGTAGCACTGTAGTGAAGACCCATATAAAAAAGGCGTCCTCGCACCCATTATAACTTCTTTTTCCAAAGAAAGATCATCTTTATTTAAAATCCATGGGACATTACCTTCTTTGAAAGACCAAGAGGGACCAACCTCTCCTCTACTTTCTTATCTTGGCCAATGTTTCTTTTTATTTTTTTGGAGAAATAAGATATCTCCTAATAGCCAATGTGTCATTTTATTTCGATGATATGTGCCTCCATAAAGAAGATGAAACATTTTTAAATATATGCATGGGATCTAGTAAGTGGGAAACCTTAAGATGCTCCTAATATGGGAGCTCATAACAGACAAATTTCCTTTTCATCCCAATTGGCAATTTCTCAACATAGGTGTCGAAGAATTTTGCATCATCGAACATAAGCTCCCCATTTGAATTGAACATTTTTGTAATCTCCTTCTCCTTCTCTCTCTCATATGCTCTAACCCATTCAACTAATGCCATTATTGCAGGCCTTTGGGTTCTCTTTGGTTTATCATTGAAAGCAGATGTCTCTCTTTTGTAAGGGTGTTATTTTGGGAGGAATACCCTGGAACAATCATACACTGGATTTCGTGGGTGGTTCGACCACGTAGCCTTCAACAAGGTCCTTAACATTTACATCCATGATACCCTTTTGTTACAAGACCTACGAAATTATTGTATATAGGACACATTAGTGATCATGGAGATTAGAACAATTGCAACGAATTAAATCAATATATGAAACAATATTATTACGCATATAAACAAATCAATAAACATGTAATTTACCATATCAAACTCCTAAGGTTCGATAATCATGTGTGGTGTAAGCACATATTCCATACAACTTAAAACTCCTCTATGTTGTGATGGGTCTGGATACATCATACACATGTATCCCTTCCCATAATTCCTTCATTTCATCTACCACTGGTTTTAAGTAGACATCCATATTCTTCACTTATCTTCTACCAGGGACTATGAGAGGCAACATAAGATGTTCATTCTCCATGGAAAACCATGGGAGGATATTTTTATTGATCACTACTAAAGGCCAAACATAATAGTTTGGTGTTTTGGAGGAGGGAATATGAGTTGATGCCATCCGTGGCTATGTTGAGTCGTAGACTTCGTACTTCATCCTTGAATTTTTTGGGCCATGTACCCTCTATATGCTTCATGGCTATTGAATATGTTAGGATTCACATATCTCCAGACTCACTTTTGTGTGAGGCATACCATCCCTACAATATAGATAATTCTTTGCAATGAAAGAGCCTTTGAATCCTTAGGATTATAGGCATGTGCCTCAGTAGCTTATGAGGAGGACCATGTGATTTACCCCTTCTTATTTTTTATGGTACCTATCATGCCCACATTTTGGACATATCTCTTTGTCTGCATATTCTCCTATATATAGAATACAATCATCTGGACATCCATGATATGATATGTACTCAACACCCAAAATTTTCAACAACTGCTTTACCTCTTTGCAGCTACTGGGCAAGACATTGCCACAAAGAAGAACCTTTTGTTTGAATAACCTGCAGTTAGTGGGAAATATACATGTACAATGTCAATATTTAATGTTCATGAAATAGACCATATTTAATGTTGATTACGTGACAAGATTTATCAATATATTATGAACATGATCATGCTCAATTACCTCAATATTGTCGAGAAACATGCATTCGACATGCCAAGATTTGCTTTCAAGTTGTACACTAACATTGTTGTCCCCAATTGGGTAGAATTTGACTAGCCGCTAGGTCCAACGAGAAGGGTCGTGGAAACATATTTCAGGCTTTCAAAAAAGTTATCAGTGATATGAGCATCACCCCCTAACTCATTGTTTTGAAATGCATCTAACAACATTGTCTCCATGGTAGTCATATCTCGTAAATAATCATCCATAACAACCTATATTTGATTTCCTCCATTTCCAACTTGTGATGAAGAACTACTATAGTTGTAGTCATTCCTAATTGGTGAATTTGGACATAGTGGGAATTGAATAGGTGGTTGATTCAACCATTCTTGGTATGCTTCCTCTCCGATTTTTGCTCTTAATGCAACCTTATCTCGATTTGACATTATAATGGGGTGCATTAGAATATGGTAGGTGGGTCACTCATCATCACTATGATCCTAATTTCAAAAAAATATTGAACATTGGTACATCGATGATATTAGTAGGCAAAATGCAATTGGTTTATTGAAATTACATTATACCAAACAATTATTACCATCGTTGACCTAAGATTGCAGTTGGAAGATTGCTTGTGGCATGCTGCTCTTGACAAGAGATTCTGACATTTTTGAACTAGTGGAATATTTTCTGCATCTGAACTTGATTCTGAACTATGATCTTGCAAATTTTGATACATTTTTATTCAAATTGACATGGATAAAAAATATAAATTCAATTAGATAATCAAAATATAAATAAAACTTGAACTTACTGCATATGGAAAGGAAGAACTTCGCTAAGGACTTTGAGCAATATGGAACGAGTTGTAATTTGAAGAATTAGCCATTTCATATTGTGAGATTTTCTCTCTGCGTTTGAGAAAAATAAACAACAATTTTTTGTGTACATAACCAAAATTAATTTCGAGAACCATATAACCATTATCTGAATTTCAATATATTTTTCAAACCATTTTTCAAGAATAAGGCGACTTTAAGCGGAAAATGTATACTATGAACTATTGTAACTCATGTGGATGCATCCTAAAGGATAATTTGAGATGAAGATGCCATTTTATGTGAAAATAAAAATTTATATAACTTTTTTGCTAAAGCAAGAGTTGTACCTTTTTTTCATTATAAACAAAGAAACAAGTTACATATATAACAACTGTCCAAGGAGTCTCGGGGGTTAAACATTAACCATCCACTTAGGTCTTAGGAACAAACCAAGGGCCTATTAACTATCAGAAAAACCATACCAAAGCCACAACCCACCAAACTGATTGGAGAGAACCAACTGTAGAGAATCCTATCGGGTCAGCGAAGGGTATATTCTTTGAGTCCAAAAATGGACCCGATGAAAAAAATAGAACCCCACCAGAATTAATTTTGGGTCTGTAATGTAGAATACACATCGTACATAAGGCCCGCTCGAAATCTCTCTAAGCCGTTCTCCCCGCCCAAGATACTCGGAAGATAAACGTAAATCTTGACCCAAAAAATCGTAAAGCTTGCGAGGTCTTCCTTCTAACAGATCCTTGAAGAGATTCTTTGAATGGAGCCTTGTATTGTGACCCCTAAACCAACAATCCTGGAAGATAACGCACAACAAAGCCAACCTAGGTTTGACATGACGCTCCTCAAAATTGCCCGACCGATCTATACCGTTGAACCTACCGCGGGATCCAACAGTTGCCCATAATATCGCATCGCCCGAGTTAACCAAACTTTAATGCGTGAAAAAGGGTGGTTTTCCAATCCTCCCTCTGCCACGTGCGGGAAGATGTATGGGATCGCTGCAAATTCTCTCAAACCACTTTCCCTTTTAAAGCTGTGCGATCATCAAAAAACCGCTCCAGAAGCGGTTTTTCTCTCCGAGACCCAAAAAGAAAAACACTGATTCCGGCTACCGATGAAATGGGGATCCCTACCAAGTCTGCTCTTCTTTCTAGCCTGAACATGCATAACCTGGAGAACAATGCTAACTATCTTACTGATACTCAGGTATCTATCACTCATCGGTGATCAACCCTTCCTCAAGGACCTGTAAGCTTGAATATGAAAACACATGCGAAGGCCACGAAATTAAGGGCTTGCCTCTAGGACTCTGTGTCTGGACACTCTAATATCCTCCTCCTCTTGTTCATTGCAAAGAGTTTTTAAACTACTTTGTCTCAACTCCTGCCATCCTATCGAAACATTGACTTCTGTGTTGCTGACCCCCTGATTAGCTAACAGGTTTGCCAGCTTGTTGGCCTTTCTGCGAACATGTTGGAAGCTGACAGTGCACAAGTTTTGTAGATGATCCTGAATTCTCTAGAAGACCCTGATTAACTTCCAGTGTTTGGAGACTTTCTCCGGTGCTAATCCACTATTAATTCTTTTCACTAAGTTAATCATTGGCTGTGAATCTGCTTCAACTATCACATTGCAACAATTATCCTGACTTAGAAAGTCTAGGCATTGCTCCAAAGCCATGAGTTCAGCCATGTTATTAGTAGCTGTACCAAGGTGACAATGGAAAATGTAGATAATACTTCCTTTGGCATCCCTGAGTACTCCCCCATACCTAGCCATTCCCGAATTTCCTTTAGCTGCCCCATTAAAAAAAAAATAGATAACTTTTAAAACATATCGGTGCTCTTGTAAAACTAACTGCATCGATGTGTTAAAATAATAATCTCATGATTCATTAAAATAATAACTACATCGGTTTCTAGGATTTTGAAAATAAAAAATTAATTCTATCATACCAGTGCATTAAAAAAATTTAGCGCACCGATAAGTTATCTTAATTCATGCACGTTATTGTTTGTGAGGTTTTATCACTCATAAAGTAACTAAACCATGATCATTAATTGTCAACCAGGGTAGGTCTTTTTATTTCAAATACATCTGCACTATTTGTGCCCATAGATGTAATAATCGGGTAAAATAGAAAAGATGTCATTGAACACACTTGCATAAATTAAAACACTCTTGCATAATGGAAATACATGCTTACAGGAATTAAAAGGCACACTGTAGGAATGAAACACACTCGGAAAGGAAATAATCCACACTTCATAAGAACTTCAGAATAAAGATAGGTGCGCCATACACTATCAGCTAAATATGTAACAATAATTGAATAACATGGAATTGATTAACCAGTGTAACAACACACAATAAATTTGAAAGCAAAAGTGTATTTATCCCACAATGAAACATGTGCAACAATGATAAGAAATTCACACTAACACATGAAAAACAAAATCCTATAAACAATGTGATCCATGCTTAGAGGAGGGCCCTTCCTCCCTAGCAGGGTGCAAGAGTAAAACGAAAACTATTTAAGAATTCAACACAAAATTTGCAATAACATCACGAGATATATGCTTGTATTAAAATAGTTGAAAGGTACAAGATCTGAATGTTAGTACTATATTTGTTGTCCGTCGTCCCCTTCTCATGAAACTAAGCTCTTTTATAAAGTCTTTATAAAGTCCCAAAATTAGGGATACAAATCAGTCATGAGAATCTTGTGATTTTCATGCTGACTAAGCTAACATAAATAATAAAAAAGATAGAAATTGTTACAAACTACTTTCAATAAAGATTTGTTATGCTTACACCACTCTTGTTTAGACGCAATTGTAATTGCTCAGATCTTCTTAATTGTTCGAATGGAATTAATTCACGCATCCCTTGACAACTGTCTTTGAAAATGACGGCTACAATCTTGACAATTTGCAGTGTAACAACAACTTCATGGTGTAACAACAAGAAGTGGTGAACCCAAGGTCAACAACAAGTAACAACAACTCACATCATGTAACAACAAGTAACAAAAACAACTGTTCACCCATGACTATCAATAGTTATGGTAACACTTGAAAGAAAAACATTCAAAAGAACTCTTCCAAAGATACCCTCGTTAGTCATCCCAAAGAAAGCATTGTTTTGTTCAATACTTAGCAAAAAATAGCATAATAATATGTCAAAGAAAAATGTTGCTTCTTAATCAAAGGGAGTGACATTGTATTGGGAAAATTGTAGGTTCAATGAGGGAAAATGGCCAAATATGGGGAAAGGATGCCTTAAATATCCTCAAATATTACACCCAACAGTTACTATTACATGCACTAGTGCTTTTTACTATGAAACACACTAATGTTTCGAAAAATTTGAAAAAAAAGGTGTGATTTTATTTTTTTCAAATTGAAAACTGAGCGGTAATTGATTTTTCAAAATCCAATTTCAGAAGGCCTTTTAAATAGTAAGAATTTATTCACTATTTCATTATTTTTCCCAAAAGAAAATTACAATTTCTGTTAGATTTAATTAAAATTCAGAAAAAAAAATAAAAGCCCTGCATAGTAAAAAATGTACTATTAATTTTAATATAAATATATATATATATAAAATAATATATAAAAATATATATATAAAAATATAATTTATTTATTTTATTATTTATTATTTATTATATTTTTTTTTACAATCTTTGTTCCTATTTAGATTTAATTAAAACTCAAAAAACAACAAAAAAAATCAATATTTACCTTAAAACCTTGCTTCTTCTTGTTTATCTCACTGCAAAATTTCACCTTAGGGTTTACCTCCCTCTACAACTTCACAATTAGGGTTTTACATTTTAGGCATTTTAGATTTAATGGGTTTGTGTTACTATATATAAGGTGTTTTCCATGTAAAGTAGGGGCATCACTTATTGAATCAGATCCAAACCCTATTAGCCCTGTTAGTGTCAGTTAGTTCAGCCTGTCAACAGTGATCAAATATGCTCTTACAAGGTGTTGTTAGGGTGTCAAGTCAAATTTTTGTCATTTAAGTGAATATTCAAATAAAAATTTGGTCATTGGTTGTTGTGTCTAGGTCACTATTGCTCCCTTCACTTACTCATGGTATTCATCACTCATCATGGTCATTGTATTCTTCGAGGTATTATATCTTCATTTAAGTGTCTTGGGTCATGAAATGGTTAAATTCCTCATTTTAGGTCATGGTCGAGGGTTTCACTTCATGTGTCATCATGATACCATATGTTGCCAAAAACATGTCCATCATGTGATGAAGTGGGTAAAGGGAGTTAGGAGCTTAGGGAAAGCAAAATAAAGGTAAAGATAATGTTTTATTTCAAATCAAACAATGTTGCAGTACACTACCTCGCCTCATCATTTCTCATAGGGACATGTTTGCTTCAAAATAAGTTTCCGACCAAATGGAGCATAATTTTACAAAATTGAAAGAGGTTTTTGTCCACTATAGTCCAAGGAACAAAAACCTCCTTCATTTTATGCACAAGTGTTATGGTTTGAAAGAAATTCCCAAAATACACTTGCCATGGGAGAGTTGTTGCACTTCTGGACAACTTGACTTCAAGACAATTTTTCAGGGGTTTGGACCAAGTGTTGGCAGTGATTAAGGACTCTACTGTGTAGCAGACATCCTAATATTTCCAATGGTACCTTCAGATCATGATTTGGATTAGTGGAAGTCATCCAACAGTGCTTTGCAATTTGGAGCTACTCTTTTGTCAGAGACACCCTAGGTTTTGGAGTGACCATGGGAAAATCATTTTTCCTCCCTGATGGAGTGTCAAAATTGCATGCTTGAGGAGTCTATCTTATAGAAGACTTCAAGAGCTGTCCAACGAGCTATCAAGTTCTCAATTGGGAGAAGTTTAAGGCCTCCAAAAGTGGTTCTGAAGATGGTGATGCACTCAGAGACATTGCGTTGTGCTCAAGTGGCTGGCGTTGTGCTCAGGAACACTGCGTTGCACTCAGGAAGACTACACTGCACTTGGGCCAGAGTACCTCAAATTTGCTAGAAACTCACCCAAATTGTTTTTGTAAGATTTCTCACCTTTTTTCTGCAATCCTAAGCTCATCCACAAGTAAGTACACCACTTTACTTACCTTTTTGTTTTTCAAGATGAATTCAAGCCAAAAATTTCTTCAATTAGGGTTTCTAGTGAATTTCTCATGAAATGATGATAGGGTTGATGATGGTCATTTGGTTTTCTTGATTTTAAACATGTAAATCTTATCCTACACCTCTACACATGTTTAATATGTTGTACGAACCACTGAAACAACCTCAGAACATTAAATTACATCACTAAAAGTGAAACCCTAGCTCACTCCTATGGGTTTTGGGCACTTTTTCTAAAAACTCTATTTTTCCCTTTTAAAAATACATTGCTCCCTCATTTCACTTCCTTTTATATTTATTAGTTATTCATAGTCCATATCCCCCTCTTTCAAACTCCCTTTGCCATTTTTTTAGCTCCACCTACCCATCATTTCATTTTTCACTCATCCCTCATTGTTTTTTCCCCTTTCCTATCATCCAGGGTTTCAAAAATGAAATGAGATTGCTTCATCAAGCCATCACCAAGACAAATCAATGCATCCTATGGATGTGGGGTTATCAAACAAATCAGAGGAGGTTCCCAAGGCCCCTATACCCGAGGTGACTGTTACACAGTAAAATGTCACTGCCATCATGTCAGTCTCCCCACTGTGTTGTGAAACCACATTCACCTATGCTCATGCTCCTCTAAATGGCTAAAAAACCCTCTTTGCCTAAGTTAAATGGATCATCGCAATTGTTAATCACATAACCGCGCTGACGGGCGGAGGCCAATGTATCTGCTGCGCTGCCAGCGCGGAAGAACACGTCTTTCCCGCGCTGGTCCCATTTTGCGAACAACGCACCCTCCGTTTGTCCTTTTCGCGCTGACCGGACCTCTTCTACATCGGTTTGCGATGTCAGCGCGGCAGTTCACGAGTTTTCCGCGCTAATCCTGTTTGGGCGAATTTGTTCTAACAACCAGCCTTCCAGATCCCTCCAGAACTGGTTGTTAGCGTTGTTGAGGTCGCCATCCTTTCTCTGGCATGTCTGTTCGACTGACCATCCACTTATCTTGGTGGAAAGCTCATCCCTTACCTATTCATGGAGACTCCTTCTCTTTATAAGCCTCCTCCATGGCCCATGAGCAGTTAGTTAGATAGTTTGGAACATATGGACTTTGATTGAGGAATTCTTTGTGCATTTTAGTGCTGCTCTTTGTAGGCATTTGGTGTGTTGTGTGAGGATTGCTTTGAGCTTGAGGAAGGTCATGAGCTTGTTGCCTTGTATGTGAGAGAGAGACCTCTTTGACTTGGAGATTTGCTTCAAAGGTGAATGCTTGGAAGATATGCTGGCTGGACCCTCTAGAGAAGGACTCAGCGTCAGGACTTCGGTTGTACCTTACTCTATTTCCTGTTAATAAAGATA